>JAANSO010001487.1:0-16798 GCA_036507315.1 Lepidocyrtus fimetarius | reverse complement strand
CATACCGATTTCATAACTAGCTTTTCAAGCTAGTAATAATTCACAAGCAAAAGCTCCTTATTTGATCGACAGCTTTTAAATGTTAATTATAGTTTTCCGCGATAAATTGGTATATTTAGTTGAGGTTGTCATATCGTCCTGGTCCTATGGTAAGGGGATATTTTCCAAAGTGGTCAAAATGGAAAGGTGCCTTCTCCATAAGTGGCCAATATGGAGAAAGGCCATCTGGCATGGTCGTTGTCTTTCTTCGATAATAATTTGCTTTGGAATATAAAAACACAAGGAATTTCCACCACATAATTATCTATCAGGAAAATGACATGAAAACGCTTAAAATAGAATATCATCCTGTCTAAGTGAAAAGGACCTATCTACAAAAGTGGCCAATATGAAAAGGATGTCTACATTTCTGGCCAATAACAAAAGTACCTATCTGACATGGCCAATTTCATGAAGAAAGGAACTATCTACTTCTCAATTCCCATTCAAGTGGACATAGGGTATTGCACATAGGTCCTTTTAATTTAGCCTGTCGTATACGTCTTTCGTTATTGGCCAGGAATGCAGATGGGTCCTTTTCATATTGGCCACTTTTCCTTTTCCTTTTGTCCTTTTCACTTAGCCAGGACGATATGACAATATTTTAGTTCCTGATTTTATTTTATTCATTCAATTTTTTAAATCTAAATATCAATGTCTTTACTGTATCTGCAATTCATACTCCACAAACGCGCAAAAAATGTTATAATGGCACAGAAAATAAATAAATATTTTAACTTTATAAACTCGCATTGTTATTACTAGCAATAAAACGTCTTTAACTGAATAGGAAAACTAACTTGTTCTTAATATCGAAGATATCCGTTCCATTAGGTAGTCAGGTAATTTGATTGCAATAATGCTTATTAACAAATCAGTTCCACACAATGAATTAAGATAATTGTCAGCACAAAATGTCTTATCGGAAAGTTTTTTGTAATTAAACTGCATAAACGAAGCTATTTTAAAAGAAGTCAAACGAGTAATCATAAAAGTAGGTTTCCTAAAACTGCATTACTAGCTCAATATGATTCCAATGCTCCAAAAAATACACTGAAAAGAATTTTATTTTTTCTTCATTGTTTTGTTTGCCAGTTGCTTACTAAAACTACTTAAAATATGTTGTATTATAAATGTGGCAAATAAAATAGTTTAAATAAATCTTCTACAAAAGAAGGAAGGTTTTAAAAGTGCTCTTTTTTATTCCAATTCCAAAGTCTTACTATTTTCTTTCAAGGGGATAAGTAATTGAAACTGTTGCAGTTTGCGGTAATTAGAGCAGCGGTACTCAAATTCGTGAACACGTTTTAATTTCCTATAGCAAAATTTTTGCTGAAGTTGTCGTTTCGGCTCCAATCCATTCATATTATCCATAGCTTTGTAAATATGTTCAGTGACTTCAGCCATTTTTCTCTGCTTTTACTCTGGTTTTCATGGAAATAAAGAAAAGTTAAGAAATCACTTGGTGGTTTGTTTGTTTAGAGGGTAATATTTAGGTTGTCTTATTTGGAGGCAGTAACTCGATTTTATGCGATTTACAAACAATTAAAATTAAAGATGCATTAGCAATACCTACGTTAGGGTAAATACTAGCTGACGACTTTGTATCAAAAAAAATAATAAAGCAACATTTTCAATGTTTAAATTAAAAAATTGTATGAGCAAGCTCTGGAGCATAATTTACAATTAATTTAATTTCATAAATTAAAAATATTTTAGCAATTTAAAACATCAGCGTCCTAATTAATGTTTTAACGTAAATTATTTAACCTAGCAGTAGATTTCTTATTTTGCTTCGTTTATGGGATAAAACTAGTATTAAGAATTTTGAGTACTATGAACAGGTAAAGTTAAAACTAATTTAGATTTTTATTTTTAGTAAATCGCAATATAAAAGTACAAAAATGAGATATAATTGAGCTTTATTTCAGGATTAAATTTAGCATCGCATTTTGGGAGCAGTGCTAACAAAGGAGAGACACGTGATTAAGAAAACAAAAAATCTTGCTACTTTCTTCCAATAAGAGTGGAAAAATGTGGAACATCTGCGCGTTAAAAAATGATTTTTGGAAGAGAATAAAAGAGCAAGTTAACTAAATTAATTTAGTTATACCGATCACATAGTATTGCCAAAAAAGATGAGGCCCATCTGCTTTATTAAATTATAAAATTGTAAATATATTAGCCAGTGTCATTGAAATGTGATATTTTATGCCCCAAATAACTTTTAGATTTGTCAATTTCTTACATTTGAATATAAATTTTAAGATCAAATTCTGACTTTTGAATTCCCTTAATGGAAAATAAATTTGTTAATTAAAAAATGGCGTTCTTTCACTAATCCTGTCTATTTTTTCGTGTATATTCCTTTCTCCACCTGTAATGGTGGTTTAGACGCTATTTATGAGATTTTTTTTAGTAAAATGTTGTAGAATATGATAGGTTGCAATAATTTTAGGACGCAATTTTCCATACCGTAAAAAAATATCTGTTTTAAAAATAAATGCAAAGAATTTTCTCACTTTCCAACTTGGAAAATATTTTACGAGTAACCTTTGCTTATTCATATAAACATTTTTGTGATACGTCTAAAATCCACACTTTCATTGCAAGCATAGCCACACAAATTGGTTAATTACTCAAGTAAATTACCCAAACACGCAACAGCAACACGTGGTTACCTCGTTTGCCTGGTTTAAACAGTTTTTAAATCCCAATACCCTTATAAATGTTCTCTGGAAAAATATAGTAGTAGGGAGTTAACGTGTGTGCATTAAAACATTGCGAAAATTTGAAAAACTGAGAGCTAAAGGTAATATTGAACTTTTAAAATCCATCGAAAATCTGGTTCATGGTGACTCTTGAAATTTTAACGTTCAAATTGGTTAACTAAAATCAGAGTTTTCTCTACAAAGTTACTATTTTTGAATTTTGTCTTTTAGATGAAATGGTTTTGTGTAAAGTGCTAATTCCAAAATTGGAAAGCTTTGTTTTGCAAAACAACGTTGTTAAATTTTTATTTAGTGAATCACAAATTTGTAAGAAATAGGTTGTTGCTCCCCGTAGACAAAGCCGTAGTCTTGATTGCTTCAATATTTTCCTCACCATTTACAATTTAATCCTTTTATATTTTTAATCATGGAAATGCTTAAACGGATTTGCCATTACATTACAGAAAACACATTTTAAAAGATTTGAGATGTTTGGATGGCTTCTGAAAAATTTACCTACATTTTTTCAATCTCAATTTATAAATCCATTTTCATGAGAGGTTCCAAACATTAGCAAGGAAAAATATTAAAATTTAATATTTATATTAAAATTGTTTACAGTGATATGTAAAAGTAAAAGTATGTTTAAGTTGCAAAAACTCCGAAATAATATTTTCTAACAAATTTATGATTTTAATTACTAAGGTGGCTGGTATTGACCGTCAAATCTAATTTATTGTTGAGAAAATTCAAATCAAAAATGATAATTTTTGATCTAGAACAATTATGCAAGAGTTAATTTCATTTTTTGGAATAAACAGTTTTCCATCTCCGGCAGGTTCTGTTTTTATATTTTAGCCAAACATTCTTTAATTAGTGTCTTTTTTCTCAGTTTTTCTCACTAAATATTCTTTAAAACGGAGTTGAATCTTCGTTACTGCTTTGCTAACTTCGGGGTCGTTTAAATCAGTCTTCTTCTGTCAATGACTTACAATAGAAAAAATGTCATTTAAATGCATCCTTCCATCTTAAGTTAAATTTGAACAATCACATTTTTAAATAATTATCATCGTTTTGAAAATAGTCATTTTGCTTACTTAGACATTGTGAAATAATTGCCAAAAAGACTATTTTATCTTAAAAATATCCATTTCCCCAGTTTTTCACTAGTAAAAACTTATTTAATCAGTCACAATCTACTTTATTACCGTGAATTACTCCGCTTGAGCGACTTTTCGTTGGCAAGCCACGCGGGGACCTTAAAATAACTTCCTGGCTATGCTCTCTAATTTTCTAGGTCAATTTAAACAAAGATAGAAGTGAGGTAAGAGAAAAGACGCTGCGGGGTGATGGACGATGAAGAACGTTTGTTTTCCCTTTTCCTAAAGTGCCTTCTTGAGTAAATTTAATACAGGGCAGTAAATTACGAACATCAAGCGTAAAAATGGACTCTTTTCAGTCTCTCGTGTCTTTCCTTCACAACCAGATTAATTTAGCCGATGAATGAATACTTTTATGATACTATGGGAAAAAAGGTAGATATGCTTTAGATAACTTCAAAGCGGGTGACATCAATACGGGGGGAAGTGAAAGTTTAAAATACTTTGCTTTACTATTTGGTTGACCTTTGAAAACGAGAGAAACATTGACGCTCTTGTTTTGTTAACTTGAGTTGTTAACTCGGTATGAAGGAAGCCCACCTGTTTTTCTTTATGTATAATTTTAATAAAATAGTTTTGAATAGAGTTGAAGTTTTTTACCAGTTAATGTAAACGCGTAATCATAAAGCTTGGTTTCCTAAAACTATATTTCTAGCTGTATATTATTCCAATGCTCTAGGACTGAAAAGTATGCACTGAAAAGGAAAAGTCTTTTTTTTTCTCTTCACTTGTTTGTCTGGTGCTTACAAAAGTTACTTAAAATGTTTCTATTATAAACTGAAAAATAAAAAAAGTTAAAATAAGTCTTCCAAAAAAGGAAAGAAACTTTAAAAAGTGCTGTTTTTTATTTCAAAGTCTTCCTTTTATCTTTTAAGGGGATAAGCAATTGAAGCTATTGCAGCTTGCTGTTTGGAGGACAGTAGAACTCAAGTTCGTAAACACTTTTTACTTTCCTAAAAGCAAAATTTTTGATGGAGTTGTCAATTCGGTTCTAATCCAATCATTCTATCTTAGAGCATTGTAAATATGTTAAGGTTACTTTTGCCTTCTTTCTCTGCTTTCACTCTGCTTCTTTTGGGAATAAAGAAACGGAAAGAAATGGATAGGAAACGAGTCTGAAGTAGAAGGAAGACGTCCTACGGTGGAATTGTTTAGAAAGGAGTCTTTCAGAATGTGCTCCGAGTTACTCTTGGTCTCACATCACACAGAGCAACGAACGTAAAGAAAGAAGCTGAGAAAAAAGCGGAAGAAGGATGAGCTTATAGCAGAGCTTCAGAAATCGAAGACATCTGAACAACTTTACCGACACTCAAAAGTATTTAGGTGAAACAAAAAATAAATACAAACAGATTTGGACTTTGTTCCTTCTATTTTTGAATCACAAACAGTGTGCAAGTTGTAGGTAGCCGTGAGATTATAAGTCACCAGCCGCTGTTATTGTTTGATCACATTAAAAACTTGCTCAGGCTTTATGGCCTGCAATGCATTTTAATGCAGAAGCTGGCTTGAGCTTAAATATCAAAGATACCAAACACTCTTTAATAAAAATGAAAATAAATTACAATTAAAACATAAAAATATTCACTGATTACAATTTTAAACCTTGAATAACTACTCTCCTAAATGCAACGCACACTTTTACTTTTTTCAATAAATGGCTTTCCATTTCAGGTAGGTTCTTTTCCTACGATGTCCAACCATTTTTCAATTTGAGTATTTTTCTGAGTTTTTCTCACTAAATGTTGCTTGAAAAAGAGCTTGAATATTCGTTGCCGCTTTGGTATCTTCAACTTCTTTAAATCAGGTAGGCCATCTTCCGCTGCAAATGCTTGCAAGAAAAAATATTTTAATTTTCAAAAATACCATTCTATTTTTAAAAATATGTGAACAATCGAATTTTAAAATAATTTTCGACGTTTTGAAACACGACAGTTTTTGAAGACATTTTGTAATAATGCTTTAGAGACTACTCCATCTTGATTAATAAAAGTTCCATTTTATCAGTTTTTTATTACTGGCATAGGCTTATTTTATCAGTCACAATCTAGTTTATTACCGTAGATTACTCCGCTTGAGTGACTTTCCTTTGGCAAGACACGAGGGCACCTTAAAGTAACTTGCTGGCTATCCTGTTCAATTTTCTAGGTTTATTTAAACAGAGATAGAAGTGAGCTAAGCAAAAAGACGCTACTAGGAGTTGTACGATGACGACCTTTCGTTTTCCCCTATTCTTAAAGTGTCTTATTAGTAAGAGTAATTATTTATTTAATTATATATAGTAATTGTTATTAATTAGTAAGAATAATATAGAGTAATTTTCATACAGGGCAGTAAATGACGGTTATAAAGCTAAAAATTGACTCTCTTCAGTATCTTGCGTAGTTATATTACATCCATAATTTTTCGGATGAAATAATACTTCTATGATATGATGACTTCATTTTATTTGTTGGATAGTTTAAATTTTAGCCTTATTTACTAAATCTGGATCTTTATTTGGACCTCAACAAGCACACAAAAAATGTTATTACGGCACAGAAAAAAAATTAACTTTTATAAACTCGTATTAATTACTAGCAATAAAACGTCTTTAACTGAATAGGAAAACTAACTAGTTTTTTATATCAAAGGTATTTGGTGCAATTCGTATTCCAATTGGTTAGGAATGATAATTATTAACAAATCAGTTCCACATAATGAATTAAGATAATTAATAGCACAAAATGTGTTATCGGATAGTTTTTATAATGAAACAGCATAAACGAGACTCTCAAATGAAGCCAAAACGCGTAATTATCAAAGTTAGTTTCCTAAAACTGCATTACTAGCTCAATATTATTCCAATGCTCTAGGAAATACATTGAAAAGGAGAATCTTATATTTTCTCTTCATTATTTTGCCTGCCTGGTACTTACTAAACCTACTTAAATACATATGTTTGTATTATGAAATGTGGAAAATATGTAGGCTCTTGGGCTTCCTCTGGTCTCACATCAGTCTGTGCTCTTCTCTTATCGGAAAACGCTTTTAAATACAGAATAAATAGCAAAGGCTTACAATAAAGTGTTTATTACACCTGAGGAGATTCCCTTCCGGACTTTTGCTTGGTTTTTGAATAAACTTGATCGGTGACGGAGATATTTTAGATTTAAGTTTTAGTCATTTTTGCAGCAAATTCTAAACACCGACAATTATGCAAGTTAGTCCAATTTTAAGTGAAATATCCCGAATTTGCATTTAATTCGACAGAGAAATCACGAAACACTTTAATTTTTGCAACATATTACAACTTTTATCGTGGGGGTATAACAGCTAAATTTGAATCTTGATTTATCCAACACCGATCAAGTTATTCAAAAACCCAGCAAAAATCCAGAAGGGAATCTCTTCAGGTGTCTCCACACAAATTATGAGTCAAATCGACTGACAAACAAGAAAGTTACAGGGGTGCCAAGGTGGCCCTCGCCTCAGCAATAAATGCCCTACGTACTAGAATATGTTAAAGCTAATGCCTAATCTTAACCATACTTTCCTACGTAACTTTCTCCACACTTTTCGATGAAATGATTTTGATTGCAATTTGTGGAGCACACCTTCCAACTCTTTCCGTCTTCAAATGGGGTTACTCTGATTCAGCGTCCTAAATAATGTGTTAAAGTAAACAATTAACCTAGTACTAGATTTTGAGTTTTTCTGATTGATTTGTGCGATAAAACGAATACGAATCTTGCGGGCTATGAAGGAATAAAGTTAAAACTAATTTTTATTTTTAGTAAATCGTAATATACAAGTACAAGAATGAGAAATATTTGTAGCTTTACTTCAGGATTAAATTTAGTATTGCATTTTTGGGAGCAGCGTTAATAAAGGAGAGATACGTGATTAAGTAAACAAAAAGTCTTGCTATTTTTTCAATAAGAATGGAAAAATGTGGAATACGTGCAGGTTGAAAAAGTAAGTTTTGCAAGGGAATAAAATAGAAAAGCTATTTAACTAAATTAATTTAGTCACACAGATTGCATAATATTGCCAAAGAGGATACCATCAGCTTTATGAAATTACAAAATTATATATATGTATATTTCAACGTCATTGAAATGAGATATTTTTTTGCCCCAAATCACTTTTAGATTTGTCAATTTCTTACATTGGAATATAAATTTTAGGATCAAGAGCAGAATCTTTTTTAAGACTGCAATCTGACTTTTGAATTCCCTTAATGGCAAATAAATTTGCTAATTAAAAACGGTGTTCTTTCACTAATACTGTTGATTTTTTGTGCATTTTCCTTTCTCCATTTGTAACGTTAGTTTAGACGCTATTTATGCGATTTTTAATTTAAACATTGCAATTATTTCGAAGGTTGCACGTAGAAGTTTAGGGCGCATTTTTTCCAATACAGTAGAAAATTTTCAAAATAAATGTCAAGATAGAATTTTCTCACTTTCCCACATTTAAAATATTTCACAAGTAGCATGTGCATATTCATATAAACTTTTTTGCAATACAAATCACTGAAATGATTAATAAATTGAGACTAAAGAATAATTTTTACTGTTACTGGAGGTCAAGGCAAAATACATTTATTATTCTTTATCTTAATTATTATTAGATGGTGTCATTTGCATATTGCTTATTCTAAAAACATTCAATTATATCTGTCGTTTTGAAATTATTTTAAATCATTACTAAACATTTTGCCTTTTATAATTTAATTAAAACACCTAGTATAGTTATGTAAGTTGGTTAATTTGTCAAATGAATTACCCAAATACGTAACAACAACACGTGGTTACTTCGTTTGCCTGGTTTAAATGGATTTTGAACCGCAATCCTTATAAATATTCCTTTAGAAAATATAGTAATAGGGAGTTAACGCGCGTACGTTAAAACATTTCAATGCAGAAATTTTAAAAACTGAAAGATAAAGAAATTATTGAACTTTTAAAATCCATTGAAAAGTTTTTTTATAGTTTTGTTACCCTGAAATTTTTAACGTTAAAATTGGTTAACTAAATTAAAAGTTTTTTTACAAAGTTACTATTTTTGAATTTTGCAAAACAACGTTGCTAAATTTTTATTTGGTGAATGACAAATTCGAAATAAAAAGGTTGTGGTTCCCCTTAGCACGAAACGCAAAGTATAGCCGTAGTCTTGATTGCTTCAATATTTTCCTTACCATTTACAATTTAATCCTTTTATATTTTTTATCATGGAAATGCTTAAACGTATTTGCCATTACATTACAGAAAGCACACTTTAAAAGATTTAACATATTTGAATGGCTTCTGAAAAATTTAACTACATTTTTTCATCTCAATTTATAAATCCATTTTGATGAGAGGTTTTAAACATTTGCAAGGAAAAATATTAAAATTTAATATTTAATTATATTAAAATTGTTTACAATAATTCGAAAAAGTGAAAAAAAGGTTTAAATTGCAAAACCCCGAAATAATATTTTCTAACAAATTTATGATTTAAATTACTAAGATGCTAAGTATTCTTCGGTATCATCTAATCTAATTTTAAATATAACACAAAATTAAATAAAAAATGATAATTTTTGATCTAGAACAATTATGCAAGTCAATTTCACTTTCTGAAATAAACAGTTTTCCATCTCCGGCAGGTTCTGATTTTATATTTTATCCAAACATTCTTTAATTTGAGTTTTTTTTTCTCAGTTTTTCTCACTGAATGTTTTTTTTGAAACGGGATTGATTTTTCGTTATAGCTTTGCTAGCTTCAGGGTCGTTTAAAACAGTCTTCTTCTGCCAATGACTTACAAGATATAACCATGTCTTTTAAAGGTTCCTTCCATCTTAGGTCAAATTTGAACAATCGTATTTTTAAAAAAATATCGTCGTTTTTGAAATTTAACATTTTGCTTACTTAGACATTGTGAAATAATTGCAAAAAAGACTACTTTATCTTAAAAATATCCATTTCCCCAGTTTTTCACTAGTAAAAGTTTATGTAATCAGTCAAAATCTAGTTTAATACCGTAGATTACTCCGCTTGAGTGACTTTTTTGGCAAGAAACGCGACTTAAACTAACTTGATGTTTATCCTGTTCAATTATCAATTTAAACAAAAATAGAAGTGGGAGACCTGCTGGAAAATGGAGGATAAAGAACGTTTGTTTTCCCCTTTCCCTAAAGTGTTGTCATGAGTAAATTTGATACAGGACAGTAAATTACGAACATAAAGTGTAAAAATGAACTCTTTTTAGTCTCCCGTGTCTTTCCCTTACCAGATTAATTTAGAGGATGAAAGTGTACTTTTATGATACTATGAGAAAATAGGGTAGATATGTTTTAAATAACTTCAAAGCGGATAGCATCAATACGGGAGGGAAATGAAAGTTCTATTAAATACTTTGCTTTACTATTTGGTTGAACATTGAAAACGAGAGAAACATTGACGCTATTTTTAAAGGAAGCCCACCTGTTTTTCTTTATGTATAATTTTAGAAAAATTGTTTTGAACAGGGTTGAAGTTTTTTACCAGTTCAGATGTTTCAATTTCTAAAGCTCTGTGCTAAGCTTAGCCTTTGCTTTTGCATTTTCCTCTGTTTCGTTTTTCGCCTACGTTGCTTTGTGACCTCGGAAGGATGCTTGGATTTTGGACGCTTCGATTCCACCCTCTTGAAAATAGTAAAAGCTTTATAATACTTATATGGTTTTACACTTGTTGGAATTTTTTAAATGTTTTTTTTTTATTTTTTTTTCACCATGACACAAAAGAGAAAGTGAGCTGAAGGCTGAAATAGTTTTAGGGCAATTTTAATTCTGACGGTGAGTAAAGGAGATATCTCCTTTCAAACAAAGCCTTATCTACATAAGCTTGTCATCTGCCGCTAATGTTCGCTTTTTCTAAACAAAATAATCATTTGCGAAATATTCTTGCTGTGGGTTTTCTTATAATGCAAACTATGATACACACACTTTTGGGAATACACTGAAGGAAAATTGATATTGAGCAAAAATATAATTACTTGAAGTTCCCAATGTAAGAATATTTAGAAGGGAAAACGACGCCGTTAATTATTTTGCTTGCAAATTGAGTTAAAATTAATGAAGATTCAATTGTACTGTTTACGATTAGCTAAAACTAGCAAAAGAATGGTTATAATGAGTAATAATTAAAAAAGCTCCTTAATTGATTGTCAATTTTAAAATATTAAATAATATAGTTTTATAAGTTTAGTCGGTATATTTAGTTGAAGTTGTCATATTTTCCTGGTCCTATGGAAAGGGGCCTAAATGGTCAAAATGGGAAGGTGCCTTCTCCACTCCATAAGTGGCCACTATAAAAAGGCTATCTGCCTTGGTCAAGTTTTTGGCAAAAAAGGGGTTGCATACTTGCACCTCTTTGCTATGGTCAGCTACATCAACGTCCGTGTTAAGGAGGAATTTAGAAATAGTATTTATCTCGTAAACAATGACCATGTCAGATAGTCCTTTTCCTTATTGGCCCGTTATGGAGATAACCCCTTTCCATAGGTACATGACGATATGCTACTTGCCATTTGTTATCGTCAGTCATTTTTTTCATTTAATTATACTTTTTTAATAATACTTTGCTTTGAGATATAAAAACGTAAGCAATTTCCACCGCGTAATTATCTCTGCTTATTTTTCTAAATCCATTCTACCTTAATTTTTCTTATGTATGTCAGGAAAAGTACTTAAAAATAAACTCAAAATGGAACATAACAAAAATTTTTATTTTATCTTTTTTGTAGTTATTTAAATGGTAACCAAATATCCAAATTGAATCTGAAAATAATTATCGACAAACCCACAAAAAATATTAGTACGGCACAGAAATCATAAATATTTTAACTTAATAAACTCGTTCTAAATACTAACAATACAAGGTCGCTAACTGAATAGGAAAACTAACTGATTCTTTAGTATTAAAGATATGTGCAACATATATGTAAAATTAAATGATTAAAATTAATCATGATTTGCTAATAATAATTATTAATAAATCAGTTCCACATCATGAATTAAGATCATTGTTAGCACATTATCTCTTATGGGATAGTTGTTGTAATGAAACAGCATAAACGAAACTTTCAAAAGAAGTCAAACGCGTAATCATCAAAGTTAGTTTCCTAAAACTACATTACCAGCTCAATGTTATTCCAATGTTCTAGGAAATACATTGAAAAGGATAATCTTATTTTTTCTCTTTATTATTTTGTTTGCCTGGATTAACTAACTAAAGTTACTTAAATATGTTTGTATTATGAAATGTGAAATGAAATAGTTTAAATAAGTCGAAGTATTTTTCATTTTAAGGTCTTCCTATTTTCTTAAAAAGAAAGTCTTTGGGATTGGGTTCTTGAGTTGCTCCTGGTCTCGCATTAGTCTCTACTGTCAGTGTACTCTATGAAAGTTATGAAAGTGTATTATTATAAATGACTAAAAAAGAACAAAGAATTAGCACTTTGAAATAATCCCATTAAATTTTAAAGTGCGTACAAATTTGCATTAATTAATTAATTTATTTATGAACAGCCGATACTACATTACGCAATAATGATACTTAAGTTACATAATTGTAATAAATGTAGTTTAATTAGTTTAATTGTAGCTGGTTTGCTTGTCAATTGTGTAATAATTAGCCTTTGTCTAAATTGGAGGCAGTAACATGATTTTATGTAAATTACATACAGTTAAAATCAAAGATGTAGAGGATGTACTTAAGCATCGTTAAATATTTGCTGATGACTTTTTTATCTAAAAATTTTAAAACAACATTTTCCATCTTTATCTTAAAAAATGCATGAGAAACGCGCTGGAGAATAATTTGTATTTAATTTAATTTCATTAAATAAAATCCTTTAAATATTTTAAAACATCAGCGTCCTAATTAATGTTTTCAAGGAAATAAAGTAACATAGTAGTAGATTTTTCATTGATTTGATTGGTTTGTGCGATAAAACGGGTCTTGAGAATACGATGCATTAAAGGCTACGATAAATTAAAGTTAAAAATAATTTAGATTTTTTATTCTTAGTAAATCGCAATATAAAAGTACAAGAATTAGATATAATTGGAACTTTATTTCAGGAAACTAAATTTTGTATTTTGGAAGCAGTGCTTAGAAAGAAGATACGCCTGGGCTAGTAATAAAAAAGCTATTTTAATTTTTAGGACAATTAAAACATGTATTGGAATGTACAGAAAGACCGACGATATAAATATGTACTTTACTTAAAATAAAACAAATACAAAGATTCGTGTTGGTCATTGTAATAAATTTAAACTAAATAAAAGTACTTCATCAAAATAACACATTATCAAGAAAGAAAAGGATTTTTATTTAAAAATGGAACCAACATGAATGAAAAATATTTGAGACTCCCTACCCCACTTCCATTGTACAATTTTCAAATATGTATGGAAAAATTGGAAATATCTGCTCGTAAATTGATTAATCTCGTCTTTTTTATCATTTTACAAATTATATATTGACCAATGTCATTGAACTTGGATATTGTTGCCCCAGAAATTTCACGTAAGAAACGAAAGCGGATCTTTCAAAAATACTTTTTTAACTTGTGTAATAAAAGATTCATTTCCCAGTTCATAAGCTTATTTTACCAGTCACAATCTAGTTTTTACCGAAGATTGCTCCGCTTGAGTGACTTCTCTTTGACAAGGCACCCGGGCGTTTAAAATCTATTTTATGCTCTCATAATTTTTTCTGGGTCAATTTAAACAAAACACGGAGTTGCGAGAAAAGGCGCTGCTGAGAGATGGATGACGAGAAAGTTTCCCTAAACAAAAGGAAATTTGATACAAGGCAGTAAATTACGTCCATTCGCATTTTCAAGTATGAATTGGAAATATCCGCGAGTAAATAGATTGTTTTCTTTATGACTTTATAAATTTAGAAATATATTGGCCAGCGTAATTGAAATGGGATATTTTTTGCACCAAGTCACTTTTAGATTGGTCAGCTTCTTTCGAAGGTACACATAAACTTTTGCAAAAAAAATGTAGAAATTGAATCTTTTTAAATTCTTGAATACTGACACTGTAATTCCCTTAATGGCAAATAAATTTAAAATGATGGTCTTTCACTAATCCTGCCTACTTTTAGTGCATCTTCCCTATACCATTTGTAATGGTAGTTTAGGCGCTGTTTATGAGATTTTTAAGTTAAACATTGTATTTATAAAAAAGGTTGCATCCATGCACTTCTTCAATTTTATTGTTTTTATCTGAATTTTTCTTTGAAATTTGCTTGAATTTTTGTTGCCGCTTTGTTAACTTCAAGGTCGTTTAAATCAGGCTTCTTAAATCTTCTTCGGCAACTGGCTGCCAAAAGAAACTGAACCTTTGATTTGAATAAGACCGCTTCATCTTTAAAAAATATGAACAATCAGTTTTTTAAAATAATTATCCACGTTTAAAAAAGGCATTTTGCTTAGGCCTTGTGAAATAAATAAAAAAGACTACTTGATTTTGTTCAATTAAAGATCCGTTTTTTATAAGTGGCATACGCTTTTATATCAGTCGCAATCAAGGTTATTACCGAGAATTACTCCGCTTGAGTGACTTTTCTTTGGCCAGCCACGCGGGCATCTTAAAATAACTTGCTGGTTATCCTGTTCAATTTAAACAAAGATAGAAGAGCACGATTATCTGTTATATGCAACGCCATTATAGGGTCTGCAAAAGATGTCTAATTCCAATGATATTTTCTGAAAGTGCATCGCTCATTATCTCTAAAATTAGTTCTGTTTAAAGTGGTATGCTGTATGTACTGGCTGCCGGCCTGTACCAAAATATTAAAAGTGGGGGTCAAAGGGACCCCCATAACTTTTTTGTTTATCGTTCGATTTCCACCAAAATTGGCCCAAACACTCCAAATGACATTCCCCCGAGGCGTTTTCAAAAGTTTTTGAATAACTTAAAAATTCTCCGAAATATTGATATTCAAAATTTTACGGATTTTCCCGTTATAAAAAGATTCTTTTAATTTGAGATATATTACAAATGAAACAGCAAAATTTTAATTCCTGAGCCTTGCTAACCTTAAAATAGAGAAAAAAAGCTATTATTAACATAAATTTGCATCTTCGTTTTTAGTATTTTAGACCCCAAGTACTTAAATGTCAATATTTTAAAGAATTTTTAAGTTATTACAAAACTTTTAAAAACGCTTCGGGGGAATCCCATTGGGAGTGTCTGGGCCAATTTTGGTGGAAATCGAACGATAAACAAAAAAGTTATAGGGGTCCCTTTGACCCCCACTTTTAATATTTTGGAACTGGCCGGCAGCCAGTACATACAGCATACCACTTTAAACAGAACTAATTTTAGAGATAATGAGCGATGCACTTTCCGAAAATATCAATAAAATTGAAAACCTTATGCAGACCATATAATGGCATTGCATATTACAGATAATCGTACTCAGAAGTGAGTTAAGAGAAAAGGCTCTGTTGGGACGATGAAAACCTTTCGTTTTCCCCTTTCCATAAAATGTCTTCATGAGTAAATTTCATACAGGGCAGTAAATTACGTACATAAAACTAAAAATTGACTCTTTTCAGTCTGCCTTTGTATTATAATCATTTTAATTTTGCGGATGAAAGAATACTTTTATAATACTACGAGAAAAAGCAGGAGCAGAATTTTTTTATATAATTTTACAGCGGATGACATCCCAACTGTAAGGAAATGAAAGTTCAACAAACTAAAACAAAGGAAAAATGCTGGAGCAAGAGATGTTGACGTTATTGTTTAACACACTAAAGGATGGAATCTGTTTTTATTAATTTATAATTTTAATAAAATATTTTTGAGTAGCGTTTAAGAATTTTTTTTACTTGTTCAGATGTCTTCAAATTCTGAAGCTCTGTGCTAATCTCAGCCTCCGTTTTCATCAGAATTCATCAAAATCCAATTAATTTGCAAAAATTAAAATTTTATTACTTCGGCTCTTTTCTACTGTATAATTTACTTCAAATCCTACTTCTTTTATACAATTGTATAGGTGTATTTTATAAACACTTCGGAACCTATATCCGTGCAACCGACTTAATATCATTCTGAATTAAATAAAAAAGTAGAACATGTAGTTGGATACCTAAAAAAGCCGACGATAATAAATATATACGTTATTGGAATAGATCGTAAAAAAGGTACTTGGTCTCTCTAATGTAAGTAGGATTGTTTGATCAATATCTCAAATTAAACCCGTTTAATTAAACTTTGTTTAGTTAAGTTTGGAAGCTGATTATGACATTTTTAAGTAAAAATTATGTCTTTATTCAAAAGGTAACATCGACTCAAAAATTCATTTTATAATGCCATATGAAAAAGGTTGGTCTCAAAAAAATAAATATCATAATAGGATTCCTCACTTTGCCACTTGCAAAATACTTCATACGCAATCTGTTTATTTAATTCAATGCAATTTTTTAAACAAAAACCTTAAATTTTTATGGATATTTTCCTTTTCGCCATTTTTTCTTATTTTATTTAAATTATTCAAAACTAACAGGATCAATTATAAACCCACAGAGAAGGTTAGACTCACAAAACAATTGGCAGAAAACGAAAAGGGCAATTGTGTTGTTTAGACTATTTTTTATTAGTTTGGCAGGATTATAATAATATAATTCCTAGAGGTTCCGTAATAGAACAACGTAATAATAAGAGTTTTTAAGGTCATTTTTATGAAGGTAGATAAATAATTAAAAAGATATTAAAAACAAATTAATAATTAGTTAGTTTTTTAATTAAAATCCAAAATAAACCTCGTTGACAGCTGTTTTTAATTTTTAGGTAGTATTATTACATGCTTAATTCCCATCCATGTGCAACGTGATCTTTGTTTTACATAATTAATTTA
>JAANSO010001486.1:0-16800 GCA_036507315.1 Lepidocyrtus fimetarius | reverse complement strand
GTATAGAATGTTATTTCTATTGGAGAAAATAAACTTTCTCGGAGAGTGGATATATCCTTCCAGCAGCGGCACTATAACAATAAATGACAAAAAATATTCGCGTTATACTAAAAGAACATAATATTTCTTAAAGCTTTTTGCTTGGATATGTTTTGCTGCCTCTTTCCAGTCATCCAAACAATACATATTACCCAAGCATGTACATATTCCTCCCCCTCCAATTCTGGTATCAAAGCAACTTCAACACTTGCTAATATCAAGAAACAAACCAAGACGAAAAGGGGAGAACAAGAGTACGTGTTCCAATGTTCCAAGCCATATTCCTAGAAACTATAGCATAGTAACATAATGTTCCATTCTGTATATTCCATCCCCATACATTCCTATTTCTGCTTTTACTTTCAATGATAGATTATATACACCCTCACCTACACCGTCACTCTTTTCTTCATTCCATATTTCCATGCACCAGTAGCCTTTCTATTTGCTCTCACTCGCTTCCTTCTTTTTACTATTTAATGGGAAAGAGGAATATTTCGGAGAGAGCTCAACCACACACGGAAGACAACGGCACAACCAAAGCTGGAAAAAAGTAAACGTGAGACGAAGCAGTGGAGAAGGAAGCAACCAAGTAAAAGCAAACCTATAAATACGCTGATAATAATAATGACGATGACGGTTCCCCTCTGTTTCGAGGTAATATTCATGTATATTTTATACAAATCATGCAACTAACTTTAAAACTGACTTCCACTTTAGTCTCTACACGACATTCAGGCATATTCATTTCTTCCTTTGAGTTCACTTCCCTTTTCCCTTGCCATTTATACCTTACTTTTGAGAGCAATATTGGGAAGCGTTCTATCTTTTTTTGCTTTTACTGCACAAAGTTGCTAAATAAAGTGCAGTTGAAAGCACCCGTACATTTCCTGTGTGGTGGTGGTATGTATAAAAAATGTTTCAAAATGGGAAACAAAAGAAAGATAACAAACCATTAATAAACGAAAACTGCTATGTAAGCAATATGAAGCGATACAATTTTACATGTATTTATTAGAGTTCCGTCAAGAGTCAAGAAACTCAGTTTCCAACCACATAATCAACAAAAACGAGGAGGAAGTCGAATGAAATGGGGGAAAGGAGGAAAGGTAGAATTATTATCAGCTTCGGCATTCCGGTATAGCCCATTTTGTTCTTTACTTTTTCTTTTCATCATCAACAACAACACCATTCTCATCCCCTGATACTGACGGTATTTAAAAAACTACATAGTTTTGTTGCATTGGAAAGGGAAGAAGAGACGCAAGTGCAACAGAAATCTAAAAAACATAATGGCAGAACTGAATCTCTTTTGGTTCTGCTTGCTTTTCATTCATGTTGTGGTTGTAAGCCTTATAAAACGTCAACAACAGAATATTTTAGCACTAAAATAGGCAACTTTAGACAGGGTTTAATATGGACCTTCTTTTTTCAAATATCTGCCTTAGATTTTTTCCCAGAAACAGTGAAAAAGAATTTCTCCTTGGAGTAAAACAAGTCAGAAGAGTAGGAACGTAGTGGTGTGTGGTGATAATATGTTTCCACTTACGGCAAAAAGTAACAGGAAACACTTATTTTATCGACAGAAGTAGAACGAGTTACAAAGAGCAAGAAAAGATGATGATCATAATAACGATGACTGCTGCACTGCAATGTAGGATAAATGAAAAAGTTTTATATGAAATGTGGCGACTTGCTCTCTTTTTCTTATACTACTGCTGGCGTTTGCCTTTTCTTGTACTTTGGAATACCAGTAAAAAGTCTAGTCTGGAAGGGGCTTAGGCTAGAGAGAAATAAAAATGGAACTGGTGAGAGAGGATAAGACGAAGGAAGAGACCTAAAACAGTCGAAAAAATGGTAAATGGTGGAGTAAGTGGTCTCGTAGGAGTTATAGGAAGGAAAGAGCCTACAACGGAACCCTTTTTTGAACCTACTTGAAACAGATAGTCATTCTTAAAAAATGGTAAATGGTGGAGTAAGTGGTCTCTTAGGAGTTATAGGAAGGAAAGAGCCTACAACGGAACCCTTTTTTGAACCTACTTGAAACAGATAGTCATTCTTTCATTCACTTTGGTTTTAGTAGGAACTTTTCCTTATACTACCGATGATGTATTTTGCGAATTGCTAAAATCTGGAACTAGCTCTCTTCCTGACTCACTCGTAAAAAAGGCTGAGTAGAAGGAGTTGCTGAATCTGTAATGTAGTATCTACGCTTTTACGCTGATTAAACTCAGGGTTCAACAGGACTTGGGCTCACCCACACTCTTTTCATTCCAGAAACATAATCGTATAAAAGAGAAAAGGAGGTTTGCCTTCTCACCACATACGTCCTAGCAATGTGAGTCAGTAAGTAATTCTAACAAAAATGCCCAATCCCAACAATCAGAGGCTCCTTTACGATCACATATTTTGTTGGCCCTTTCTCTTATTAAATGTATTTCACCGATATGCTCAATTTTGTTAAAATGCCATCATCATATCAACACTACCACAACGAATAAAAAGGATCTATTCCGCCCACACAGTAACATAAAACATTCGTCCTCCTTACAACGACATCACATATCACAACAATATTTTACTTGCCTTGTTATTATTACTTTCTATATTTATAAAAGGACTAATTTTTACAATTCTTGTCACGACTGGCCAAGCATTCTACATAAAATAACTTTATTTTTTGCAAATGCTCATTATTTTTTCTTTATAAGTTCACCACATGATTTTGAAACCTAACCATGTAAATACATTAATTTTAATATTTTAGAATCAAAAATTTCTTCACAGAATCCCATTGAAGTATGATCGCCATCCTCGATTCTGTTTTTATTTCAAAGAGGAAATGCAATTATGATTGTAAGCAAATATCTCGCAATCACAATGCCAAACTAATAAAAGAATTCCAGAATGAATGAAACGTGCATCCTTTAAAAAGTTAAAAACATCCTCTTTCTTTACTTCTGCTCATGTTTGTAGTCGAGAGAAGGAGAAAGATAGTCAGCAGGATGCAAACATTTTTCATCTTTATTATGATACACCGCTTACATATATATTTAGAATGAAAGAAAAGGACATGGCATAATAGGAGAAAAAATCTCACAAGGAGTTGAAAGTAAATGGAAGATTACCTATACAAGCAGATTTAGGTATGCCAACAATTTCTTCTTTCTTTATTGTGCTTTTTTTATCTTCTGATATATTTTGCTGGTGTACAATAATGCTAAATGACGATCATAAGCATGATAATGACGATGTTTGTGGTAAACCTTATTTATTTTTCCAAGTTGGGTCATCTCTTTATGCAAGTCGCAAAAGTATACGTCCTGCTTATTGTCATTCAATTGTTTCATTCAAACAAAACTCCTGTACCATGACTGTTCTCTGTTGTTCCCTGTTGTTTCCTGAATTGAAATGATGCAGAATGCAGATTTTAAAAACCGACAAGAACAGACACTTTTAAACAAAAGGATAAAAAACGCAATATACAATTTTTCCGCCACAGTGAAAGAATAAGTAAACCTGGTGTGCTCTGTTGCTCGCCGTTTTAAATGTGAAAAAATACTTTGTTGCACGTGTATCGTATAATAAATGGAGAAAGAAAAGAATAACTATTTGAATCTCACTGCAATACAAGAGTTAAGAAGATACATTTTGCTGATAGCCTACCAGTGCCGTATTCGTCCTAAAAATTTAAAATCGCTTGGTAAAGGAACTAATGTTGCTGACTGACATGCATTCATTCGGCATACAACCATGTGGCATCCAATTGCAAATGATGGTCTTACNAGTTAAGAAGATACATTTTGCTGATAGCCTACCAGTGCCGTATTCGTCCTAAAAATTTAAAATCGCTTGGTAAAGGAACTAATGTTGCTGACTGACATGCATTCATTCGGCATACAACCATGTGGCATCCAATTGCAAATGATGGTCTTACTGGTAATGACGATCACGATGATAATGATAGGAATGGTATTTTAACAAAACGGTAATGCACACATACCGATCCAAACTCTATAATAATAAAGTTCTTTCAATTTCTCCTGTTAAATTTTATAACACATCTTAAATCCGTTTACTTATGAAGAAGTACCAATTTTTATAAGGAATTTCTTTTAACATCAGCACATAAAAACCTGACGTGTAATGCCTCTCAAAGAAAAAGATTGTAAAAAAATAATGACAATTGTAATCTCTGCTTAGAAATGTTCAATACTGAAGAAAAAATTGGTAGGTTGAAAAACGATATCTTTTTCATTTGTCATGGAACATCCTCCTACTTTTTTATAAGCATGATTTTCTTACTCGGGGAACTCGGGCATTTCAATTATTCAGAATCAAAAACTTGGCCTGTAGCTGAAGTAGAATGATTCTAATAGCGTGAATCAAAAGAAGATGAATGGATGGGAATGAATCGAATCTATTATTAATATAAAAGATCAAATATCAGCGTTACTAAAAATACTAAAGGAAAACATATTTGTGGATAATATGTTTATCTCTTCAAGTACATTACACTTGGTTAAATCTAATTAATTAGATTAGAGTAGTTGCATTCATCCTTTTTTTATTTTTCCACCCAACAGCCTCCCCTGTCATGTCATGGACACATTTGCTTCACGAGACATGCCATAACAAACACACCATCGTCTCCAAAGGACTTAAAGTAATCAATTATTTTTATATAAATTCATCATCACGGTTGGATAAGAATTTTGCTATTGAGCAAAGTAAGAAAGATTGACTGCACAAATAATTAAATGTGACAAAAACTAGAAAATGCCTTTATGAGCTCGTAGCACAAGACATGAAACGATTAAAAAGCCACGAGACAAAAAAGTATGAGGATTAACCAACAACGAAAATACAAAATCTGCTCTTGTTCTGCCATCTTATGTCGATTGTCGACTTTGCTTGGCATTTAAAATTTTGCATTGAAAGGAAAAAGTGCTAAGCAGCAAAGTTTGGCTTAAGTCTCTTGTGCCATGTCTTTGTTCTTTTCTTTTGAGATTTTCACGTGAAATGTTTTCTGTTGTACATATTAGGTATTCTGTGGTCTTACGTGGAAGTTATCGTCTTTGTTAGAGTCCTTAACAAAGCTGTCTTTATTGCAATTGTACTGTATAATTAAGCTTGTTTGGATAAAAGTTCATTCTTTAAACTCCATTGTGTGTTACATCATTTAAAACAAAACGCATTAAGCCATATGCATATTTTACTATCTTGGCACGTTTACAATAATGACAGCAAAACACTAGCCAAACGAAGAGTAGATTGTATGAATTTTATTGACAATCAGGATCAAGATTCATGCGGATGGATTGTTCATCTTCCCTGAACTCGTCAGTTTGTAATGAAGAAGGGGAGTTTTAACAAAATGGAATTGCTGTGACGGAGTTTAGAACTCTTTTATATGAATTATATGTTGGTTTTTATACAGCGTCTTTTAAACGATTGCATGTTCCTTTCTTCCTGGTTTCAATCTACTTTACGTAAAGGCAATAACTCTCAATTATTCAAAGAACTGTTTGAATTAGCTTTTTTCATACGGGGAGTTGCTGTTTATTGGTTGAGAGTTGTTATTTGGATGAAATATCAGCTGCAGTTTGCGTGATGAAAAAGATAGATGATTGGGAGATAGGTGCCCAAAAAAGTATTTCGTCTCTTTTTTTCTTTTCTATCTGCTTTCAGTCAATTCTCAAGTTTCATAAATATTTTCCAACTAACCAAAGACCGAGGACTATCACGTTATCGCTACATCGCAATCTCCATTCAAAAGCCACAATCTCAATAACAATCAATTTATTCAGACGTATTTTACATAATACCCAGATTGAGTTTGGATTATGAAATAGGAAAAATAAAAACTTCAATTTTTCCATGTATTTAAAATTTATGTTCATCATTTCATAATCGCATTGTTCGAGGGTTATCATGAATATAGATTGCAAAATACATACCAGGCTTCATCTTGTATAAACTCCACTTTATCCATTGGAAATGTGATAATAGCTGGGTTTCTAATAATTTCAGTCTCCATATTAAAAAACGGGATTTCGAAACTTTTCACAAAATTATCTATTTAAGCTAGATATTATATGGAACGCAGAGAAAAGTCAAAGTTCAATGTAGTTGTCATTATCCTGCTTTCCGAGAGTATAATATACGGCTCGTATCCATTTTCATCAATAAAATACTTTCTGACAAATTCTAATCTATAGAGAATATATGTACAAAATTTTAAGATTTGATTCTTAAAAACCAATATATGTACAAAGGGCACATTTTCACATGCACATATAACAGAAACTTTTATTTACACGTTTTTTCAATTCGTCTTTATATTTGTCATATATTTTGACAACTTTTAGACGAGTTGGTAAATTTAACTTCACGTTTTAAAACCATCACAGTACTTTTTAAACTGTAGATTCAAATTTAAACTTTTATGAATATCTTGAATTTGTATAATGCAAGGAGCTTACACTATTCGGCTTTATTGCTCCACTACAACTAACTGTCCATCCCTGTTGGTTGAAATGAAAGGGAGAGGGAGAGAATTCGTGGAGCATGGTTCTAGCTGGCCTGATCCAATATTACAAAAAGAACAAGTTGATTGCTCTCCCAACTACATACCTATAAGCTTATATACCTATTAAAATAAATTGTAAAAATTCTCTCAACTATTTGTTTGGTAAGTTATAACTTGCCCTTTCTTCACCACACGCTTACTACATACGTAACGTACATATGTTCCGTTGTGGCAATAATACAGATCCAGCTGCACATCTTCTTTCGCTACTTTTTACAACCCTGCTTGTGTGTCTGTTAGAAAATAACAGATGTAATAAGGGTGTACGTCGTAGCAACTTTAAGTTGCCGAAATTTATCATACTTTCAAAACTATCCGTATAAAGCCACAATGTCGTGACGTGACAGGGAGCAAAAGCTTCAAGCAGAAAAACAGAATGGAATGATATGCGGTGCTAGATTGAAAAGTAGCAAAAGGAGAACAACCCTCGGTGATCCCTACTATTCCTGCTAACAAAACCGCTCATTCTCCATCCCTTCCTACTATTCTTCCTCGAATGCAATTTAAATCAAAAGCGAGACACAAAATTTTATTAAAGAGAGCAAATATCAACTGAATCCCTGCCATTGCTAATCGCAGCCAAACTGTTATTATTATCAGGGCGATATTTTTAGGTATTTCATTCAAATTTATTTCATATTTTAACGTAAACTGGGCAAAAATATTTTTTGTACAAATATGTATATGAGCATTGTTGATTTACGTTTAGAAACACATTTCTAAAAAAACTATCTTTCACTTACATTACATCCAATTTCGGCATGTAAAAATTGACAAAAAAAGATGAGCTATGTTGAAGAATGCATTTGACATGCATGACTGTTAAATTTGAGTCGTGGAACGATGTCGATAATCGTGATATAGCCTCTATTCACAAGCTATTTAGGGAAATGAAATATGTATATTTTAGTGGCAAAGGGTATGGAGAAGTGTATGTAATGGTAAGCGCAGCAGTCATTTTTATCTTGCATGGCAATTAACGGTCTTTTCTCTGATGGTATTTGGTGTCTGACGACGATTCCACCACCACTGCTGGGATTAATTCAAGCAAGTTAAAGGTCATCCACCAAAAAATTACTTTGCAGACCGACAGACGGACACCAGTATCAATGTTGGATTGAGAACGAATATTATCCCTAAATAAAGGGATAAACTGGCAACACCATAACAATCATCATAATCGAAATTTCTGTTATAAATACGCATTATTATATATGCAGTGTTCAGTACTAAATCAAAGTGCCAACATTTAATTTGACATTCACATGTGTGCTCACATCCTATTCAATTCAAAAAGAAATCCAGGGAAAAATGTTAAAAATTACTTTGCAGACCGACAGACGGACACCAGTATCAATGTTGGATTGAGAACGAATATTATCCCTAAATAAAGGGATAAACTGGCAACAACATAACAATCATCATAATCGAAATTTCTGTTAGAAATACGCATTATTATATATGCAGTGTTCAGTACTAAATCAAAGTGCCAACATTTAATTTGACATTCACATGTGTGCTCACATCCTATTCAATTCACAAAGAAATCCAGGGAAAAAAGTGTACAGATATAGAATGTCATATATCACCCTTATTCTTTTGAAAATAGAAAAAATTATCAAAGTGAGCACATCACATCAAATTGAATAGCAGAGCACACTAAGCAAACAGACAAACATTTAGGAAAGGATACACGGCAGTTCAAAAATTAAAGGATGTATGCCGGTACTACTTCTCCTCAAAGAGTAATAACGTAACGAGTAACCAACCTTTGCCTATACTGCTGTGCGCTTAATAAAGAGAGGAGAATCCCTTTTTTATCGTACTTTGCTTTACCTTATCTGAAACCAGGATCTGGAAAAACCTTTCAGACACGAAGGCACCAGCAACCCAACCGTTTTCACTCAACCTTACTTTAAAGAAAGATGACAAGAGGGAACTTACTATTACTACGAGAAAAGTTATAGCTACCTACATCACAAAAAACCTAAAGGAACGTTGCATTGTTGGTTTAACAATAGAACCAAAATATTATATTTTTGGTTTGGGTGTATATAAATACTTGTAAAAAATAATGCCTAACCTACACATTACCCTTATGATGTAACTACACCAGCCTTTGTTAGCTTATTTATTATTTATTTGAAATGAAGGAAAAGAAGACAGAAAAGGTAATTTTGACATTTTAGTTTTCAGTCTAGATTACATTGCGTTTCATCTAACTTTGGACAATAGAGTCATATTATGAGATGAATTGTGATGTTGTCGTACGTGTTTTCAACTTTTGATGAAGGTTTAACGATTAAATAGAAAAGGTAGACTTAAGCTTACAATTTAATTTTTTAAAAAAGTTTTATCCCTTTTCTTCTCATTTTTCAAAGTAATTTCTATTTGATAGTTGAATTGTTAAAAAAAAGTTGTATAATGACGAGGAAGTTTTTTTATCTTTTGAACTCGGAAGAAGGTTGTGCACTCAAGAGGTTCTCGCTTCATTTGCCACTTTCTATTTAACATACAAGATTGGGATATTGCGGTTTTTCACGTCTCTTTTTACAAATAAAATCTTTGACTTTTGATGATTAAAATTATAAAGCATAGAATAAAAAGTGGCAATCATCAAGCTTAAAAATTGGAGCATTTTTCACACATATTTTTCGTCTCCCTACATTATATCTTTACGTAAGAGAAACAAACAAGCTCAATCTAGAAAAAAGCGTTGATTATTTTCATCAAATCACTTTTGTTGATGCCGGAAAGATACAAAATCACTGCAGTGCCGATGTTTGCTAAGTAGTACTTTTTTAGCAAAAAAATAATAATCCGTACATGCCATGCATATGTGATTAACGTCCGCACGAAAAAATAGTTGCGCAAACTTTGATTAAACTACTTATATCTCAAAGCTAGCTGATAGCAAACACCGTTTATTCTCATATAATCAAAAAATCAGCATAGAAAAAGATCAAAACTTCAACAACAACACAGCAACAACGGTACATCATACCCAAAAGGAGGTAGTAGTTTTTAATAAAATAGATATCTTGATTAGATTTGTGCTCTTTTGACTTGTGTCTACCTTATATAACATCCGCTTCATTACAAGACGCAAAACTTGACTTGCCGTGTGCGCCTCGTTCTTACATCATCAACTAACAAAACTGCTATGCCCTCAAGTCGAATAGAGACGTTTTTTAAATGAAGTAACTTTTAATTTTTTAAATGAGCTTGTTTCCTACTTGCGTCGAATTAAAAATACAAAACAAGAAAAAATATACAAAATGCTACAATTTCGCATCTCTCTCATCTAATTAATCTCTCAATGCTACGCATTAAAACAAATATTTCATTTTCCTTTCGGAAGTAGTATTTTTTGTGACTCGAGGACTGCAAACATTGTCATCATCTTGCAGGATGAACGGGAAACGATTAGGTAAAATATATGATTATGCTTAAAATATTGAATTTCTCGATCGACACGCAATTTTAAGAATTCTATTTCGATTTGGAAGAGATTCTGTTTAAAAAACTTTTAATGCAACATAAATAAATTCAATTATTTAAAACATTAAACTTGTTGGCAAACTATAAAGTCCATTCTTCTTAACAAATCCATAATTTTCATTTTTTCATTGCAAATTCAAGAGAGCGCTGACCGTAGGCAGCCAAAGCCAAACTGACCACCAGGCAAAAGGCCACACAAATTTTGAAAATTGTACTCTGCTTACATGTAATTACAATTATCTAACTAATCGTGTGCGTTTAATGCAAGAAAATAACGAACTTGAAAATTTTCCTACTTTTAAGGAAAGTAATGGACGCGTTCTGTCTATTTCATAAAGCATTTACCTGTTTGTTGCAGGAGCAGGACAAGTCAAAGAAACAAGCAGCATTTTATTCACCCTATCATTTTACATCAAAAAATTAATTTGGATACTAATTGGCCAAAAGTGTAGTGATTTGCATCGCCTCACCCGTAATATAAAATGCACGCGATTATCATTTTTTATATCGTTGCTAGTTTATCAATGCTAATTAATTCAAAAAGGCACACAGGAATTTTTGTGGGTAATGCAAAAAAGAGTAAGCTTCAAAAATGCCATATACGGACACTGACAAAGACGAAAAGGGGAAATTCTGCTGCAGTGCGGAATAAAAATTGATGCACTTTTTCTCATTTTTCATAAAAACGTTCTGCGTTATTATAACATAATCTTTTAAGGCACATGAAAGGTTATTCAATAAAAAAAGTTTCACATTTTCACGCCTGACAGACAACGCATAAAAACATAATCCCTGTTACAGCTTCCCTAAAACAGAGTTCTATGCAAAAAGCATGTAAATTTTTGCCAAAGGTGCGCAAAATAAAAATATCAGAAAAAGCGAATTTATTCGTATCAGTTAGTCAACATGGCGTAACAATGTTGTCGACATGATAAAATTGGTTGTAGTGGGAGCTTGTAAATGATTTTCTACTGATCTGTACATTTATTATTTCTACAGGCTTTTTTAACTGTACCATGTCAAGCATACCTTGACAGAGGATAGGGAACAATAATGAACGAGGAACTGCAAAATTCTGATATTACCTTTTATTTTTATAAAAAATAATGTTTCAAATATAAAAGAAATGGTTTTCAATTGATACTGGTTATTACAACTTTAAGGTATGAAATTAGAACAGGAGAGTTGATGATAGCGGTTCGTATCTGCTTCAATGAACTGCTTAATTTTTTATCATCAAGGAAAAATGAAAAGAATGCTTCAGCAGATCACATAAATATCAACCTTTCATGTCAATCTGTATTATTTTGTGAGGTTGCTGTTTCACACATTGAAATGAACTCATGCACATTATCACATCAAATAGAACCTAGATTTAACTTCAGATTTTAGAGCAAAAAGTAATTTTTTGTGTAAAAAATTCCGCCTTCCATAAATCTTTTACTCCATTGACACTTTGTACATCACATTTAAAACATTTTAGAACTGAGCTCCTAGCTCACTATTTTTAGAATATTAATATATGCACATTACACGGTTAATGGTATTACCTATCTATACTTTTCCATACAATGGTTAATATACCAGGGGGAATATCTAATATGTATCACTATTTTATTTTATCACGTCACATATAAGTACACAAATATAATTTTTGCCTAAAATATTAACGTAAATGAAAAGAAATGTTTAAATGCATGTCAAATTGTTTATTTAACTTGATTTAATTTAAATTTATTTAAATAAACTGTTTAGCAAATGTTTAAAACTTACTCTTTCACACGTTGACAATGAGCAGCACAAATCAATCTCCAAATATTAGAACAACAAACAAACCGTGGTAATTAATCCTTTGCAAATACATTCCCTTTTTCACAATGGAAATGCACTGCGCAGTAAGTCTTTCCCTTTTACTTCAAACAATAATTTTCATCATATAAAAGGTTTTGCTACAATCACAATGTTTGCTACTGCCCATTATTTATTAAAATATCAACTACGCAAAAAATGCATGACTCAAGCAGATGGCTAGTCAAGTTTCACTCTCACAGATCAAATTCGCATTTGGTTTTCTGGCTGGACACAAACACCAAAAAGAGACGTTCATCGTCAATCCAAACTGTTAGTGAAACTCAGCCATTAATATTATTACTTTAAACACTGCCGTTTCCATCATAAACACACCGTCACAAATATAAAACCATTGTGTTTAATCATGCAATCCATCTCTTTTAATTTGCAAAAAAAAAGCATTGCACAACTCTTTGTCTGTAGTCTGAACTATGTAGCTATGCAAGATCACATAATATTCATTAAATCATCCCACAAATTCTGGAAACTACATAACAATGATAGATAAAATCTACCTTATTACCATTATTTTTACAATTCCACCCATGCATTCTTCTAGCAACTCTCTTGTCAGTTAAGCCTACACAATCATAAGGACAAAAATAGTCCCCTCGTTTTTTCTCGGCTCCATTACAAAACATGAATATTTCATGTGATCTCTATCTTTTTTCTTTTATGAATCCATTTAAAACTTAACCTGAACAAACAAACACAAAAAACTTTTTACTTCACTGATAAATTGACGCCTTTTCTATGCTGGTGGCTGTATGAAAGAGGTGAAATTGCATTAAAGAGCGAAACTACACAACTCCCCAGTCGACGACTGGAATGGAGAGTGAAAAGAATCAAAGGTAAAAAGTTGCGTTGTATTTCAGTTTTGTAAAACTCTAGAAAGGAGTTATCAAGGCTATTCAAGGAAAATCATTACGACAATGATGATGATGATGGACCACGGGCCAGATGCTCGGCTTTTACAGTTTACTTCATTTTTTAAAATTTACTAAATTTAACTGCCACTTCTCATGAGAACATTATTGCACTCAGGCTTGGCTACTTCTACTGCTTATTGAAGCCGACATTATTGCAGTACATTTACCTGTTGTGAGATTTTGATACGAAAAAACAACCAAAAACGTAAATTTATGTACTCTTTCAATGTTCATTTTGTGCAAATGTACAAGTTTGTAGCAGTGTTGAACGATTATTTTTTATTTTGTTCCCTTTTCACTGAAAAAAGCATTTATTAATGTGGAATGGCAGGGTTTACCTAAAAACAACAATGATCACACCAGCAGTGCAAATACACCTTCACTTTAGACAAGAATGATATATTTTTGTGGGTTTTCTACCCAGCTACTCCATATTTCATCCTGATTTTTCTATGTATTTATGGTATTATTAATGAAAGGGTAAGAAAAGGCACGGGCAATAAGCCATATACGAACAAACAACTACCTGCAATCCAACCACTGCGTTATCAATTTATTACTAATGAGAATAGTAAGTCAAAGTTAAGTACTTGCGATTAATAAAAAACATGAAAATCTTTGTATGAATTTATGCTTTGTATCTATATTTGGATAGTTGGCACTAAGCAAAAAACATTCGCAAATTTATATGGCGAGAAGAAACAAATGCACTTGTGCTAATCATAGTTCAATATAAAGGTTTATAGTATACGTTCGCTCCTTAATATTAATAGCCATAGATAGAATAATACTACTCTTATTAAATTTTTGATTTATTCTCATCATTATTTATCGGTACAGATAAAGTCCTATTTTTGTTACGATCAGAGAATGAAATTGTAGCTATCACACAGTGTGCCGAGCACGAGGTAATATCTGCAGAATTATTCAGAACAAAATCCTTTTCATGCATTTTGCAAGACAGGTAGTAAAAATGCACCATATCAAATATACTTATGTAAAGAAATAAAGGAGGCCTTAAAACTTGATACGATGAATGTCTGAATGAATACAATGATCGTCTTAATTTATTACTAAAACTGTTTTTCGCATAGTTATTAGGGCATCATATATTATTCTAACATTATCGTGGTGTGGAATAATGCGCTGAATGAATTGATAAGTTTTTCTGTAGACAGATTACAACTATTACAAGCAAATCTTTAATCGATCATATTAGATTTCTAGCTTTAATAAATTCTTTAGCTGCCTACTTATGGACAAACTAAACAAAGGAATTCTACACGTATACAAACAACGTCAAGCCAAACATTAGTCTTAACTAGATCATTCTGAAAAGGATGTAGTAAAAGAGCATGATTCATGCTGATCTTGAGTAAAAAATATACACTCAATGTTTATTTGTAGGGGAATACAGGCAAAAATGTATTGTTTCAAGTCTTTAATCGATCATATTAGATTTGTGAACAAAATGAGTTTCTAGCTTTAATAAATTCGTTAGCTGCCTACTTATGGACAAACTAAACAAAGGAATTCTACAGGTATACAAACAACGTCAAGCCAAACATTAGTCTTAACTAGATCAGTCTGAAAAGGATGTAGTAAAAGAGCATGATTCATGCTGATCTTGAGTAAAAAAATATACACTATATGTTTATTTGTAGGGGAATACAGGCAAAAATGTATTTTTTGTGGAGTGCTTACTTTCTTCAACATCCTTTTGTTTTTATTCTCAGGAAAAGTTTCTACGAAACGGTCAATAACCACTCTGAACATCTTTTCCCATGTTGATTCTGGGTGATCATTCTGAAAAGGATGTAGTAAAAGAGCATGATTCATGCTGATCTTGAGTAAAAAATATACACTCAATGTTTATTTGTAGGGGAATACAGGCAAAAATGTATTGTTTGTGGAGTGCTTACTTTCTTCAACATCCTTTTGTTTTTATTCTCAGGAAAAGTTTCTACGAAACGGTCAATAACCACTCTGAACATCTTTTCCCATGTTGATTCTGGGCGAACATTGAAAATTGAAATACTTGAGCAAATTAACAACTTTTAACATTTAGTGAAACATGGTAAACCCACACAGTTAAATAGGTCAAATTCGAGCTAGGAAAAACACGTAAAACTGTAATAGGGATAACATTATGATTTTAATAATGATATGCTGGTAATAAAACAGTAAAAAATCTCCGTTTTTATGGCTTCGATTTCTTCGAACATAAGTTTTACACATGTACATCTCAAGCGGATCAAAGTTTGTATTTTTAAATTACGGATAATCGTATTACTAATCTCATTTGACCACAGTTGCAAAAAATCAATTTTGTTTAATCTATAAAACAGTAGAGGAAAAAAATTTATATCAAACTCGGTAATGCAATAAAAACTCAGCATAAAAAGTCCAAATTTCTAATAAAACTTAGGTAAGATATTTTGATTTGACGAATAAACCCAAATTTTCCTCAACCGCTTGTCCATTATTATTACATATTACAAAATTTTTATGGTTTAGCTTTTCCCTATTAAGCAATCTCATCTGCCAACGATTCCATCAATCATATTCAGATTTGCAAATTCCAAAAAAGTTACTTTCCTAAACAGGCAATTTTCCTTTCAAAATAAGCGATTTTTTCAGATGCGCAAGGTAGGTTCAGAAAGGAAAATCATCTCTTTTGAAACGTGTAGGAAGGTAAAATTATTTTAGGCAATGTACAAGGGAATAAAAAAAATAATGACTGGGTTTTACGTGAGCACACGTCTGCACCTACTTATACATACATACATCCCGATTTTTAATTGAAAAGGACATCACAATTTTCACTCGCCTCTCATTAATTTTGTTTACAAGGAACAAAACATGAAGATAAAATTGAAGACATGAATAATTGCATTTGATACTTTGCAATTTGTTTTTCGGGAAGCATCTCGCATAATTTCTTAAAAGCGTACGTAGCCAAAAAGTAGGATACATAGAGCAAAAACGCATAATTTGATCTGCATCAATATTTAAATTATAAAGTAAAAGTGTATTTTGTTGGCCATTCATGACCATCCATAACAGAAGTATATATGGAACTGTTTCAAATTTTGGCCTTACTAATGTCATCAACTTGTTAAGAAAAATTATAACTCAATTCAAAGTCAGTGACGACGTGAAATATACGAACATTATTAAATTTTAGCATTCACAGTCATTGCTTTTACCTTGATGCATAAGAAACTTTTCATGTTGAATAAACACATTTAATTTTATGTATATACGTTGTCTAAATGCTTTTTGCATTGAATTTTCTAATAGAAACTTTTTTCATGCAAATCATACCAAATGCAATTACAGTAAATGTACGCATCTCAATTCTATTCTAATTATGTTAGACCATAAAATAGCCGACAAACAGTTTGAAACAGATTTTTATCTTACTTTCCCATGTTTTCCTTGTTATTATTGTCGCTACTGTAATTTCTCGGGCTGTGACTATTGCCGCCACACAAGGATTTTGTTTCTTTGTTTGAATCAAATGGGACGACAGTTGTATCACTTGCAGTTTCTTTACAATCACCACATTTATTTTCACTTTTCACTGCTGATGCTAGCGATTCAATTGCCACGTCTGTAGTTGAGAAAATACGATCCAAGTTTGTTTCTGGGGAACTAGAACTTTTATTTGATTTATCATTGTTTCTAATATTTGGTAGTAACGGATCACTGTCAAATCTATTGCGGTTATTTCGAGTTTTAAAATTGCGACAGAATTTGCACGGACGGCTAATCACTGTCATTATGAATTTTTTGCTCCTCCAAAAGCAACAACCGCTACTACCGCCACCTTCTACATTTTTCTCAAACTTAAATTTGCACATTATTAAATTTGTACTTGGATTA
>JAANSO010001485.1:0-16801 GCA_036507315.1 Lepidocyrtus fimetarius | reverse complement strand
ACCTCATGTATCCACCTCAAGCATCCCCCTCATGTATCCACCTCAAGTATCCACCTCATGTATTCACCTCAAGTAGCCACCTCATGTATTCACCTCAAGTAGCCACCTCATGCATCCACCTCATGTAACCACCTCAAGCATCCACCTCATGTATCCACCTCAAGTATCCACCTCATGTATCCACCTCAGGTCACCTTTCGATACCCACCAACTCCCCCCGACCTTGTCGCTATTGCAAATGTCTAATGGAATAACATTTACATTGAAGCAGTCGAAGCAAACTTACATCGTTCATTGAAATAAAGAAATATTGTGAAATTCGGTACACGACGTAAGGAAGAAGCGATTATTAAATCGACTAACAAATCACATTCAAGCAGTCAAAGCAAGCTTACATCGTTCATGAAAAGAAATATTCGGAACACGACGTAAGGGAATAGCGATTATTAAATCGACTAACAAACCAGCATGGACTTATTTATCACAAATTGTATGTAAAAGTAATAGAAATGGAATGAGTAAAACATGAAGAAACGAAAAAACATGATATGGCCAAGTTTCTTCATTTTCTAACCCTTTTGGGTTGAAAATTAAAACCTTTTCTTGCATAACAAAGTTGTACGCGGAAGAACAGCCCAGTCCAGTTGCAAACATTAAAAGACATAGTATTACATACTTTGTTATAAAGAGCTGCATCATCTATCTCGGAATAGTGCTTCTTCCGATTTCCATACATAAATATATCCAGCTCAACTTTGTACCTCCTCTGCCTTTTGCATGCATCATATATTTTGGTGAAATGTGTGGCCTACACATAAAACCCGATAGATATAGGTACATATCATGAAAATAGTACAGGGTTTGATTTTATAAAGAAAAATTCAAGTTTCCAGAATCTCTATAATACTGCCGACTTCATACATACAAATTGTATATCAGAATCAAATCTAGAGAATCCAGAAGAAAATTGAGCTGGACTAGAAAGATGATAAAAGGCATAATAGAGAAATATAAGGAAAATTGTAAAAGAAATCTGGGGAAGAACAAGTGGAGAAGGAAGGTGGATGGAGATTTGTATTGAAAGTGTATAAATTATTATAGAAAAAGAGAAAGGGGAGAAGGGATGATGAAAGGAGTTTCAGATAGATTTGAATAGCGGAGAAGCATAAACGGTGTAATGGAACCTGGTTTTTTGGAAGGGTTTTATTTGGAACTGGAATGAATGGTTGTGTATGAAAGTGGTGGTGGTGGTGGTGGTGAATGAAGGAGAGACGGTGATGATGGAATGATTTTTGGATATCTCGTTTTTCACTATTCTTGCTCGTGTTTACAAAAGCAAGAGAAAGTTTTCTAATTGGAAAATTAAAGTGAATGGTACTAAATTAACTAGTTTAAATTTTTCAGTTGATTTCCTTTCGTTTAGTTGAACATCTGATACGGAAGGGTAGACGGAAGGAAACGAGGATTTTACAGTTGATTGTGATTAAAATCTCCAGGTGAGTCTTCGATTTTAATTGTTGGTTTTTAAAGACACTGATTTTAATGAGTTTTGAGACTGTTTAAGTATGAAAAATATAATTAACCGGGTTCCATCTAATGTCAGCAATGTCTTAAATTTACAAACTCTTGTATACGAATTTCGTTCTGATGATTATCATCAGGTTCGGGATTGAACTCGGCAGAGATTTACTTAACAAACATGACAGGTTTAATTGCTCAATTTGTATTCGCACAATTAAAAAACATTAAAGAGCAATAAGTGTAAAAGTTAAATCAGTGAGCGTTTCTTATCGAATTATTTTCCATTTTAACATTTTACTCCGATCTTAAGTCTTATCGAATTTTACAACATACAAAACAGGGTAGATTTCTTTTTAAATCAGTTCAACGAGTGCAATACGTACACATCGTTTTAAATCTTTAACTTTGGTAATAAAGTTGATAACCGGTTGTTATCATCAGTTAGCCCTTCATGATAAGGTTAAATTAAAACGTGCAAGGATTTCTCTTCATCAACTTTATTCAACTTTCTCCCATTAAATCCAATCGTTTTCTCCACAGCGATCTCAATACCTCAATACATTTTACTATTCTGAGAACAGTGGCTTCGGTCATCATGTCTGCTACGATAACTTGTATCCGTCAATTTTTAAAAACAACAAATTTCCAAGAAACCTCTTCAGTAAATTGACAAAATGTTTAATCATAGGACTAGACATATAAGATAGTTATGAAGGGAATTGTATTTCATTAGCAGTCATTTCTTGGAATTTGTTATCATTCTATTTTAGAATATTTTGTAATCCAAAATGTATAAAATGTTCGTGTAGCGGTTGTCACAAACAATTGTTAATTAACTAGCTCTAGCTTTTTAAAATAATTAATACTCGGTAACTGACTCTGTTAGGGTTCAGGAAGTTTCCAGACGAGCGGGATAGATACTTATCCAAATTGTGCAAACTTCTATGTCTTTACATATTGATATTAATACAAACTAATTTTAAAACGTCTATTTTTAATAAGACAACTTAAACTCTTTGGGGAACATAATATTACAATGCCCCGTTTAGAGCAATAACTACAAGACTTCAACATTTCTTGAGATATTCTGTTAATTTTAATTGTTTGTGTGTACGGGGTGTTATATATAGTTTCTTGGAGTAATGAAACAAATATGTAATTGAATCAAGAAATAGAATGCAATGTTTTTAAATACCTCAACTTGTAAACTTTTAGAACAAAGTCTAGTCTGTAATAATTCTGACGTAATTTTAATGAAATCTTTTAAAGAATAGCGCTTCGTTCTCTTACTCCAGTTTTAAACTTTGTAATGATAACTTTTAAATGACGCAAGTACGTTTAATTACGGTATATAATTATCGTTTATGTATATTAGTTAAGATCGAGACACCTTTACAAGCCATAGAAACAAACAATATTTATTGCTGATTTTAATACCAAGACCACGAATTCGTACGTAATATCAGTAAAAAATATCGCGCCACATAAAAATCGTTCGTTTTATTCAATTATTTGATACTTTTGCCATAAAATCTCAATCTGTATAGAAAAATAATAATTAAAATTGTACCGTGTCGTCCGTGTCCACATTAAATCAACAGTTAGTGTCTCCTGTAGGTATTCTATAGGAGTAACAATACGAACGATATTTTGCATGAAAATCACGAACTCGGTTATTCGTGATCGGTTAGGTGTTCAGAAAGCGTCAACTCAAAGCTATCAGAAAAACATCCTGAGGTACAAGGTGGTCAAAAGTGTAACCTAAAAGTTAGAAAGGAAACTGTTTCCAAGGAGTGGTTAATTCTGATGCAAAATCTGTTTGTAAGTTTACATATTATGGTTAAGAACATAAGTGGAAGGCATTAACTTGTATTTAAAAACAACACCAAATAATTCTTGCAATAGATTCGTTACGAAAATGGGTCAGTGTCTTGGACGCCAGAGACGCTACAGTGAAAATCCAGAGGCTCCGCATAGTAAGTATTAGCACATAAATCATAAAAATGAAGCGTATTTTTACTAATAAAATTGCTTATATTATACTTGTTATGCAATTTTGTTTGTACTTTTATTGAAGTGAAAACTCAGCCTCTGAAAAAAGACTTTTCAAAATGGAAGTCACCCGTACCAATCACCATGGGTCAGCTTGTGACGAAACGTGATGATTTCTGGGAAACTGCTCCGACTTATGAGGGTAAAAAGGAGATTTGGGATGCTTTGAAAGCTGCAGCTGCAGCGTTGGAGTCAAACGATTTCATACTTGCGCAAGCGATTGTGGATGGGGCAGGGATATACATCCCGAATGGTACAGCAGCATAATTTAACATATTATTGTATGATTATTGGTTATTCTGTTTATTTGCAATTTGTTTGAAAATGTTTTGGATTCTCCGTGTGATATTTGCAGGTAGTTTACAAGATGCGTATGATGAGCTAGGTAACAGCTACAAAGTGCCAATTTATTGTCTTTCCCGTCCGGTTAATCTTCTTGTGGAGGATTATGATGGCGATTTTACGAAGGAGCCGATTCGTAAGTTATATACCTATTATTATTCTGTAAAAGGTTTTAAAAGTTTTTCATGTACAACACATCGAGATATTCACATTTATTTATTTATATAATTCAGATTTAGTTTCTGATGATCCACTTGATGAAGAACTCTTCTACATCAAGGTACGACTGTCCACAACGGAACATGAAGAGACTGAGCTTAGTCTACGGGGAGGGGATACAATTGTGATGGCAAAAATGAAACTAGCTCATCAGATCTCCAACTCCTCCCGTCAACGCTGGTTCTATGGAGGGCAGCTCCTTGAAGATAGGCTTCGAATACGAGATTTAAACATTCCACAAGGACATATCGTCCAAGTTGTATTCAGTGATCTACCAACAACCCCTCATTCCAAAGAATAATAAGCAGGAAGCAATTAAAAATTAGGAACAACAATAAACATTCGCGCTATAATGTCATTAGGAAAACGTATGAATTGTATTCGATTAGACAAACATTCACTTTACCAGTTTACTACAAAAAACAAGTTACAATCCAATCCAAAAAGTAATACTTTTGACCATCATCATATTATATAATTATTTGGGCACACGTAAACAAACGGGAGAAGCTCTCTCGTTAATAGTCTAGATAAACTCCTTGTTTTAATTATTCTATTACTATTGTCAAACGTCGAAAAATATAGAAAATTAGTTACGTAATAATGAGCGATATGATACTGAATTGTCTTAATAAACTATATTCTGTTAAATTAGAATTCAACTTAATAATGATAAGCTTAGAGCAATAAGCCCCACTACTCCACTACTGCTCTTCTAAAATAAAATGATCATCTTCATTATAATCATGGTTCATGACGTGAATTGTTCACAAACAATGTAATAATATAAATTAGATAGTAAAATGAAAAAGAAATTATAACGCAATTAAGGAAAAACGAAGTGACGACGATGATATTTTTAAGTTATTTAAAAACAGATTTTTAAATAGAACTGAATGAGACACCGGAGGAATCTCTTAAATCATGACTGCTTGATAACATTATGATTAAACGATATTTAAGTTACGTCAAATATTATTCCTATATTATTATTATTACTTTTAGTAATCGTCACTGTGAAGTATGTATTCTTGAATTCATTCTGCAGTGTTTTGTAAAAAAAATAATGCAAATGAGCGGAAATGAAAGATACTTTAAACGCATATACATATTAGGACATGGAATAAACTTTTTTAAAACGAATATTTATGCTAACTGACCTTATTGTTTTATTGTTATCTAATTAAAAATTAATATTACGTCAACCTCGAATAATAATTCAGATTTATATAATATATTTATATTTGACAAAGGAAATTACGGTAAGGTTAATTTTTATGAATATGACGACGAAGACTAGGATGCTGTACTACTTTGTAAAAATCGTACATTATGTAATAATGTGATTATGGCTGAAGAATAAAGAAAAAATTCAAAGAAAGGTTTAAGCATTTTCTTTTGAGTATAATATCTTTACAAAACATTTTTCTTACAAAAATATACTTACCAGCAAGTACATCATGTATATAAAAGACTGCACATTGATAATATAAAAAAGACAAAAATATGTACTACTACAAATATAATAAAAACTACGTCAGCATACTATATACTATAAAAATACTAAAAATATATACACATATCATACGTGTATGTATCAAATCTTCATTCTAAATTGATATATCCATCCAATAATTAATTCGGTTACTCCTTTTACCAAAAATTATGTTAATAATAATATGATTAGGTAAATAATGCTTCATTTTTACTCAAGAGGTTTGTCTTCTGTATCGCTTTCCGAAAGGTCATCGTATTTTTCAGACTTGTTCTTTTCTGACGAATCATTAAGGATGTTTGAAGGATCCACATCCATCTTACTTGCAGACGATGAGAATGAACCATCAACAGTTGAAATGTTCGTTTCCTCTTGCATACTTTGATCTCGAGGAGAGGAGGGATCACTACTGGGAGCTGAGTCAAAATCAAAATCCAAGTCATGCCCACCTTTTGAGATCTTCCTGGAAGGTTCCAACTCATTCCCGTTAATCTGCTCGTTTAAAAGTTCGAGAGAATGGCTGAGCATTTTCATCGCCCTTTTTCTTCCGTCCATTCGTTTATCAAGAGTTTCTTTAGTTTTCTGAAAAGCCCAAAAAATATCAATTTTATTCAATTTTTAACTTCCATGTTTTGCAATAATATGTTTCATTTGTTCCTTACCCTAAGTTCACTCAAGTCTATTTCTAACTGATTTTTCTTGAAATCTGTTAATTTTCTATCTGGTTTACTCTCTATCAATTTTGCCAAGGCGTCATATTCCATACTGTGTTTCCTATGTTTCGTAGCTTCCTCGAGTAGCTCCTTCAAATCCGAGATTTGAGTTTTAGTCTCGACAATTTCTTGTTGGACTAGCGTTCCCAACTCGTCATAGTCCCCCTGACCCCTTTCATTCATGTCAATTGCTTCGGCGGTTCGTCTTGCGACAAAATCCATTTGCTTAACTTGGTTAACAAGACGACGGAATGCCATAAAACTTGCATAAAGAAAAATATAGTATTTACTAAAACCTCTCGTACTCGTATTAAAACTATTTCCCCAAAATTATTCCAATTGTGAAGAATATAAATACATAATCGTAATTTATCTTACTCTTCTTCATCTTTGTCATCGCTTTCAACAAATGCTAGATAGGATTTTAATAAAGTGTTTAATTTCCGTTCATCTCCCATTCCATCTCCATCGATTAGAAGCCGCTTTTTAATGATCTCATCTACAAATACAGAGAACGTTCATATTTTGTCTTAAATTCATACATAAAATACATACATGCAAAAAAATATGCAAAAAATGCATTTATATTTCAAGTTAGCATGTTTCTAATCAAGATGCATACAAAAACCGTTATTTCTTACCAATGACTGCATTGTCTGAGCTTGATCCCATTTTTAATAATCACAAATAATCTGGAAGCTAATAAGAAACTAACTTAATCAGCAATTTACAAGTTTTTGATGAGCTAGTAATTTAAATTCCGGTCAAATATCAAAACAGTATAACTATTATCTTTTCCACTTTCACAGTTACTTGTGCTATGCCCTATGGATTAATGAAATGAAGTAGTTTAATTGCGATTTCTATATTTTATTAGTTAACATACATAATTTAATTTTAAAATGTGCTAAATTCTGTCCATCTCTGTTAATTTATCAAGACAAACTGAACACGGCTTACCTCTCTCAAGAATATCCTTTGAAGGTGCTCATGGGGCACCACGATGCACATGCAGTGAATAAATTAAAATATTGGCTTGGAGCTTCTCACTCTACCCCAGAGGTTGGTTTACTATAATGATAAACCGTTTGGATAATAAATCATTTGAAAACCTTAAAGCTAAATTAATTCTTCATTGTCTACAATCTATTACATATTTTTCTAGTATTTTGTAATTTGCATATCGTAATATTATACGTAAATATAAAAGGTATTGGATTGCAAATCCAAGCGAAGCTGAACTTTCAGGTTATTTTTTTGCGTATGATCGGTTTTAACTGAATTTATATGACATGGTATTACTCAAGCTCAATCAATCATAATTGACATTGGAAACCGCATTTTTTGTTTTATATTGATCATTCACGATTCAATTTCCATGCCTCAAGTTTCACTTAAAACCAGATGGAAATCCTAGAAATGGTTGAAAATTAATTAGTTGGTTATTCCATATAGTACTAATTATAAATATTTGCTGCAGGATAAAAAAGAGATTGAAAAATAAATGACCAAATAAATGGCTAAAGTTTTGACCCTGAGCAGAATTATGCTGCAGCAAAACCCTTTAAAGTTCATACGGATTTTTTTCTTCAGAATCCAATATACAATTATATCGTAAATCCTGGAACCAAATCCTGGAATTAAATAAACCAACCTTTGAAAATCAATTCCCTCAAGAGTTTTTGATTAAATAAACCTAATCTGGCCGGCTAGTCAAATTGTATCTCATTATAGGACAATAAACCTCGACCAAGATTCCCCATTTTAGTTTCTTTAGATCAACCTTCCTCCTAATAATTGTTTGCATTTCCTGATTAATTCATAAAAACATGTCATTTTTCGTAAACACATTCATTCATTATATAACATACAAGTATTTGTAGTAAATTGTAAGTTTATGATTTTCTCTGGTATTGTAGTGTTGATGCAACACTTGCGTAATGAGTTTCATATGAAGAAAACCAATGATAACTGGAACTGGACAATGAAATGACATTAAAACTCTGTATGATTATATACCACGACATCCATTTCTTAAGGTAGTTTTACAATGTCACTTGAAAATCTCAAATAAACCAACAGCAGCACGAGCAGTAAAAACATCAAGTATCATCAAATCTTCATTTTTAATGTCTTTCGTCATCCCCATTCAAACTAGATGAAAAATAAGCAAAAAAATGTTATCCAAACATTTCCCAGGAATTTCCTTCCTTTTTCCTGTTCTCCTTGATTTTCTCTTTGAATGAAACATGTTATAAACTTGTAATCTGCAAAATTGAAGATTCCGATGCTACTTTAATCCATGTAAAATGCTGCCTAAGAAAACAAAGTTTTGTCAGTTTTTAAGGGATAACTTAATTGTTCCTTTTTTAACAATTTAATTGCTGAAATATGTCAACATGATTACATCAAACTATGGGGAAAATATTAGGCATTTTAAATATCCACAAGCCATGATACAACCGTGCATCCAACAAAGGAATGCAAAAGTTGTGCCGTTGCGTTGAGGTTGGTGAATGCCTAAAATCATGTGCTTATAAAAGCTTTTTGGCTGCTCTTTTGTATTTTTTAGATCAGCTGGGTTTATGCGACGCGACTTTCTTTTGTCTTTTTAGTATTTAAAGTTAGTTTTAACGAAGGTTGCAAATACAAGGGTTAACTTTCCTTTCTTAACCACGGCTGGATTGTGTTTGATGAATGGGAAATAAGGTGATGATAGTAGTAGGTTGGATTTTTACAGAAGCTAATTAATTATTTAGCGCGCTGAGATAAAGATTTGAGTTAATTAAATGTATGCTCGTTGCTGCTTTTTACCTTGAACTTAATACTTAATCAATCGTGCATCTGTTCATGTGAGTTATTGTAGACTGTGAGTGGAGAGAATGTGGTTAAATTCGCAAATGGCAACTGCAATAAAGGAAGTTTAAACGGATTATTATTTTCAAACCGTTTTAATTCAATTTTATATCTGTGACAAAGGGAAATATAGTTTTGACTATTAATCAACTGTTATGGACAGGAATCTGTATGAAGGGATGGTTTTAGGTTTCTTTAGAATTGTTTGTGATTTGTTTTAGCCAGCAATTTATAATCTAAAGAAGAAAGGACCACAGGATTTGGTTTGATAATGGTGATGATAATTTCCATTTTTGTATAAAACTGGCCTTGTTAATTAAAACTGATTTCGTATCAAAATCCACAATGAAAATAATAGTTTTGTTCTCTCTTGTCTCTGGCTGGTTTTTTGTTTGCTCCTGCAACTGATAAGGAAAAATGGTTGTGATAGATAACCTAAAGGATAAACACTATGGAGTTCACACACATATTTAACTCTTTCATATGAAATTCTGGAAATAATAAAGACACAAATTAAATTTTGTTGGATCTTTGATTATTTAAGCATCTTAACAAATACATTAAATACTAAATTGTGCAAATGTTTGATTCTCTGATCAACGAGTCTTTAAAAATCAGCAAATATTCGCATTTTTGCAGACAATAGAACTTCGGTTTCTATTAGAAAACAGCAAAGAAAACGTTACAAAATTGTGAGAGATAACATTACAAAGTTATTTCGTGCCTTCACAGTGAATTAATGTGTATGATTTTAGGAAAATACGGATGTACAGTTACAAAAACGCTCGTAGCCAGCACTTGATTTTAAAATAATATTGATTTGATTACTTTTTTGTGACGAGTTTCTTACAATATCTGTAATAATATTGCAATTTTATGCATTAGATTTAAAATTGTGACAATATTATTGCAATGACAATTATTTTTATTTTATTGCCTTCAACTTTATTCAAGAATTACCCTACTTTGTGAACTAGTTAGTTACGTGATTTTAATTTTTTAAATAAAACACTTGTTGAGCTGGAATAGAGAGAATTATTAAACGAAAAAGTGACTGAACAGTCTTTTAATCAAGTTGATGCACATTATATGACCAGGAAAGTAATTGGAATTATTTTCTCCAAACTATTTTTTTGGAAAATTGCAAGGAAGAAACGGATAAAAATCAGTAGAAAGATTTCCTGAAAATTGAAAATCAACACATCTTAATTGTATGAAGATTTATCCTTAAGCTTTGGATGGCGTTAAGTACAATTTCGACTCCTGGAAATCTATTGCAGGTTAAATTTTAATATCTTATTTTCCTGTTCTTATAATATAAAAGCTGGTTGTAGTCTTTACAAGATTNCTTAATTGTATGAAGATTTATCCTTAAGCTTTGGATGGCGTTAAGTACAATTTCGACTCCTGGAAATCTATTGCAGGTTAAATTTTAATATCTTATTTTCCTGTTCTTATAATATAAAAGCTGGTTGTAGTCTTTACAAGATTCCGTTCATTTTGGATTTGGAATTAATAATGCAAAATTATTGCATCATTTGTAGCATATTTTAATGAAAGCGAGCATAAAACATCATCAGTTAAAGATATTCATTCTGAAATTAAATATTGTTTGGGTAAAAAGTACGTGATTCTACTTTCATTCAACGTTGAACCTAAATACTAAATATGCATACATTTCTATGCAACCTTTCTGCAGATTATCTTTTCCCGGAAGCGTGACGCTAGTAATACACTTTTATTTAGAATCCTTATTTATTTCGTTAGACAAAGAAGGTTTATTTCACAATACAGAAGTCCATTTTCAATTTTTGACTTTCTTGCTCAATGAATTTACCAATACGGAAAAAATGATTTAGAAAGAAAAATAGTATTGTAATGTAGCTATTAAAACAAACTATGATGTTGATCATGGATTAATCTCTTTTTCGACTCAATAACTACAATTAACAGGATAATATTCCTGTACGCAACGCTGCTATATGTATGCGATGAAATTAGGCAAAGGAAAATATATGATTAATGGCATTCTTATATATAGTACATACATAGTATTTTTTATTTTATTAGCTGGATTTTTATAAACGTGGGGACATGACAAATTATGACTGGCTCTTAATCAAGCGTAAAGCAAGCTCAACGGGCTAAAGAATGTATTTTTAGAAGGCTCAGCTAAAAACGAGATTTAAAGTGATGATAGGATTATGATAATGCAGCTATTATTCTTTTAAATGTTAATGAGGATTATATGTGGTGACTCATTTTCTCACATCACATCAGTCAATGGGCTTTCTTCTGCAGCAACGTGATAAAATGAAACAAATCAATGGTTATGGTGCAAATGCGGAAGAAGTCATGTTCTTCATAAAATTCATAAGCGTGGGTGGGTAGATTATAGAAAAGCAGATACGATTTTACGTTTTATCTTTCCTTTTTGCATCTATTCTGATATAATAAACTGCATTTTGTTTTTCAGGTGGAGAATTTGTCAAATGATAGGAACTTAAGGCAGCGTTTCGAGGATGTAAAAAGGAACTTTGATCCGGAGACACGCCGCCATCGTGCTCGTCAACAGCATCAACATCATCATCTCCACGATATCCGGCCCCACTACTTCTGGTTTAACACCCTATTTGACTGGAACTACGGCAGAGGAAAACATTCAATTCTAAGAAGAGGGGAGAGCAGGGCAAGGGCAGAGCTAGGTTTCAGCTTAAAACTTGAACAATTCCTCTTCGCAATTGATGATAATACAACCTCAATTAAATCCATAGCTATAATAAAGTAAACAACAGCAATCATAATGAATCCTGCATGTCAAGGACAAATTCATGCACAGCTTGCGAGGGGAGCTGCAGACGATAATAATCTTCTGCTTTATCCAAATGGTTATCATCTTGGATTAGACTCCTCTTCAATATCCGCCGCTGGAAGCGACTTGGAAAGCAGCTTTCGGTCCAGTATTAGTAGACGAAGTGGAACAGCAAATCTTTCGCATAGTGGGGAGCATAATCTTTCGAATATTTCCAATGTCAATTCCACTTATTCTGCAATCCCTTCAACATCGAAATCCTCTAACAATAAGTTAACCGTTCCGAATAAGATCACTCTTCAAGGTCACCATCGTAGCTCCTCTGGTGGAAGCGTGAGCGGGATTGAGGAAATGGGACAATCAACTAACGTACTGTCTTCGGGGGAGTATACGGATGATGATGGTAAGTTTAACCTAAAAACGTTTCCGGTGAAAATGCATAAAATTTATTAGCTTATATAAATATACCGTAACCTGATGGAGAATCAAGGAAAATATGTTGGGGAAGGTCATACGTTTTAGAAAATCATCATAGAACTATTTACTTAGGCAATTATGAAGTCTCAGATGAATCATGTGTATGTATGTATAATGTAAATATTTAGTTTTTAGTTTTTATGCTAGTCTGACATATTCATCCTTTTTCATATCTTAACCATTAATCATACTCATATTTATTTTATTATTTTGTTTTGAGAACAACAAGCAAAATAGCTTCTAATCGTTGGACATAATAGTGTCATTTCTGATAAGATTTGTCAAATAGTTGGTCTTGAACACAAACAGAGCACACAAAATAAAGAATTGTCGTACAAATTAAATTGCTTTTAGTTAAAAGAAAGTAAATTAAGGAGACTTTTCAACCTAGGCCTAGATCTTGTTATGATTGTACAGCTTTCATGTTCACTGTGTTAATAAGTTGACTGATTGATATTGATAATCGAGTGGAAACACATTTTATTGTTCTTGGAGATACGTGAAGATTAGGTTTAATTACATTTGGTAGTGGAAAATCCCTCTTCATCCTCCTCATCATTTACATTTAGAGAATCCAAGTGTTAATGTACTGAAGAGAAGATTCATATAGACTTTATTTAAGTAAGTTATCCGTATTTGTGCACAGTGCACACACGATTCATGCAAGAAACGATTTTTTGAATGAATTTGCCACGTTATAAATACCTGATGTCTGATATGAAATGGAGTCTGATAGTAAAATAGACGACGCGGTGTGACACCTTCATGAAATGTTAAAAGTGAATGCTCTCTAGAAGAAGAATTTTTTTTACGCAGACATTCTCTAAGACAAGGAGTAAACCTGTTGAGGTCAGCCAGCCACGACTTTAAGACTGCCGATGGACTCGTAATCAGTCTGTCGTGACGAGACAATACTCCTGGAGACAATTACAAAATTTTAGTGTGTAGAAATAAAAATCCCGGTGTAATGTTAGTGCCAGTTTGGCGGTATCTATCAATATAGCAGTTTTCTGAATTAGTCAAAACTTCTTCGCCGTGATTAATGCCTTCAGCGGGCGTTTCTCTTGTTCATACGCATAATGGCGGAAGGACAAATAGGGGGACGACGGGGAGCAACAATGAGTCGACAATTGACGGGGGAAAATTACAACGAGTTCCATCAGCCTGTTCCAACATCTCTAGTTCTAATGCTGTTCTTAATTACAATGCTAACCATCATACTTATAACAATAATAATGGAAGCAGTCATAGTCTCGCTAACTCTGTTCCACCCACTCTCCAGATTGGCGGGGAGGAGGAGGAGAAAGCAGACGAGTTTTGTGCACATTCGGAGCCCCACTCATTGTCCATTTCCAGGGGTGGCGTTATCGCTACAATCACTCATTGCATTCGAGCTCATATTCGTAAACTGGATGAGGAAAGTGAGGGAAATGGGGGTGAGGAAGAAGGCCAACTTAGTAATAGGATTTTATTAGATCTTCACATTTGCAATCGAATTTTAATAGCTCTTTTTTGCATAGAATAGCAATTAAATTGAGAAATTTCAAACGCATAAAATATAACCTTGTTTTCTTCGTAAGTTTAAGTACGTTTTATTTAACTTTTTTCTTTCTAGAAATGGTTAATGTGAATGTGACACAGTATGGAAGTGTTAATACGAGCCCTCACGATGTCGCTTCAAGACTGAGGAGTAGTCAAAGTCATAGTCCATCCCATAGTGAGGGTACTCCTGTTGTTGAGAAAATGAGAAGACGTCTTCAATTCTATTTTATGAACCCTCTTGAGAAGTGGCATGTTAAACGGCAATTTCCTTACAAACTGGCCATTCAACTAATCAAAATATTCTTCGTAACTTTTCAGGTATGTTTTTTAAATTGCTTATTGTTAAGGCTGTTTTAATAGTTTTCTCTTAATTGAAAATGTGTTTATTGCAGCTTTGTTTGTTTGCCACATACCGGTATGCGAATGTTAACTATACGTGGGACAACAAGGTAACGTTTTCCCACTTGTTCTTAATGGATTGGGATTCTAGTCGGGAAATCACATCCTATCCTCCTACAACTGGACCTTTGGCTGTTTATACAAAAGACAAATTCTATAATTTTGTCGACTATGCTGTTAATTCGGTATTTTTTAAAATGATTAGAAATTACAGATCAACTTTGTATGCACTGAGACATGAAGTTAACCTCATTAATAATTTGAATTTAATTTTGATTTGCAGTATGGACAAATTGAATCTCTGGCAATTGGACCATACTTTTACTCCAATCAAGATGGGACTACTCCTCCAGCCCAGTTTTGCGTAGAGAAATATGTAAATGGGATCATATTCGGCTTCAATGAAAGTTACGTGTTTGACAGTGAGACTGAAAATAAATGCATTGCCGTCACTCCTACTCCTAACTTTTCAAGTGAAAAGTTCTTTGCTGCGAATAATTTTTCCATCAATTTTGATTCACTTCTGGAAGCTCATCTTCTCTTCACTCTTAAAACTATCCGATTTAGGGACTTGGGGCCACTTAAATCTCCCGATTGCTTTAGATTTGATATCGACGTAAGCGAATATTTAGTGTTCATTGTGTTAAAAGAAGGAAATAGTTTGAAATGCATTTCAATATCTTTTGAATATTTCCTCATAGATTGGATTCAATAACCGTGATCATGATGGTCAGACTCTAGTTACGTTAGAAGCACAGCCCACTCGACTTCTCTGTCAAGGAGATATGGAATATATAGGTAGAAGTTAGTTGTTTTTCTTTCCTTCAAGTGTTCATGTCTTCTTTAATTGCTGTTCTGTGAGCTCTGTCTCGAAACTCTAGGCTCGTTAACAATTATTCAATTATTTTTTTAGAAGACAACCGATTAGAAAGGATTGGACGAAGCGGAGTAAACTATGTAGTGATTGGGATGTGTACTCTCTCTTTAGTATTATGCTGTCGAGCTATTTATAGAGCACAACTGTTGAAAAGAGTACGCTCGCATTTTTTAAATTTAATCACTATAATACTATTTTAGTAACTAAACCAATAATTCTTGATTTGCTCATAATGTAAAAGATTTTAATTATTTTTTAAATTACAGGAAACAATTACGTTCTTCAAAAAGCATTACGAACGTGATTTAACCGTCCATGAAAGACTTGATTTTCTCAATTTTTGGTATTTACTGATAATTCTAAATGATATTCTCATTATAATTGGCTCTGCCTTAAAAGAGCAAATCGAAAATAAGGTAAGCTAAATTTATTTTTTTGATTACTAGCATTTCAAAATGTATTCGAATTGTTTTCATATCCGAATTTTAAATTGAATTCGTAGGAGCTTACTGGTGAAGCTTGGAATGTATGCAGCTTACTTTTGGGAGTAGGTAATCTCTTGGTATGGTTCGGAGTCCTTCGCTACTTGGGATTTTTCCGGACCTATAACGTTCTAATACTAACTTTGAAACGTGCCACACCAAACGTTTTAAGGTTTTTGATATGCGCGCTATTAATCTACGCGGGCTTCACATTCTGCGGATGGTTAATACTTGGACCGTATCATATTAAGGTAAATGCGATAATGTTCTTTGTCGTGTTCCAACTTTTGCCAATTATTGTTTTTTTTACAAAGTAATACTGAAACTTATTGTTTTACCTTACAGTTTAGTACACTGTCAACAACATCCGAATGTTTGTTTGCTCTGATCAACGGAGATGACATGTTTGCGACATTTGCATCCATGTCCTCCAAGTCTACTTTACTGTGGTGGTTCTGCAGACTGTACTTGTACACCTTCATTAGTCTCTTTATCTACGTAGTACTCAGTTTATTTATCGCATTAATAATGGATGCGTATGAGACAATAAAACTTTACTACACGGACGGGTTTCCACGCTCTCTTCTTGAAGAATTTGTTAGTGGCGGAAATCTGGATGGACATCAACCGCCCACCTCTTCAACTTATTCATCTGGATCTGATAGTCATCATCACATCCCAAGCGTACTCACCAGGCAGCAAAGTATCACGTCTGAAATGGGAAGACGCTTGAGCACAACGACTGCAGGTGGTCTCCTTGATACAATCGTGGAAACTATTTGTGGTTGCCAAACACCTAATCCAGAATCAAAGTAGGTTTCTCAATTTTCTGCTTTAAAATATTATTCTAGCAGAAATAAAATATTTTATCAGATTTTAATTTCAATATTTTGACATCTTTTTAGCAGAGCCTCGTCTTCGTCTGGGGAAGAAGAGACGCAACCACTCCTCGAAGCCTGAAATCATTAAGGATAATTGCATTTAAAACATAATTGCCATAATAGTAGTAATAAT
>JAANSO010001484.1:0-16803 GCA_036507315.1 Lepidocyrtus fimetarius | reverse complement strand
CAAAAACGCCTTCGTTAATTCGTTTCGTTTTTTAATTTTTGCGGTTGAATCAGTGGGTAAGGCCATGGCCATCTTTTAGCATAAAGCAAGTAGTAAGTAGTAAACTAAAACATTTATTACTGATCGTTTTAGTAGTTAGGTCAATAACTCATTTGGTCATTTACCTACATATCAAACATTATTAATGTGAATTTGAAACCCTAAAATGTACTAAAGTCTAAAGAGGATGAAACATTGGTATTTAATTGTAAATGGAAACATCTCATGCATAAATTGTTTACAGAAGCAAGCAATATGTAACTAAAGCTAAATTTGTTTTTGTTTCAACCTACCTGGTTTGAGAATTTGTTTGTTTTAGCATTGATATGCAAGATGTGGTGAATAATATTTGAGCGCAGTTTAAATTAGAAAGTGAGTATTGAGCAAAAACAATGCCTGAAGAAATTAACAAATATTTGAAGAATATTTCACACCTTCACAAAACAAAAGGAATATTAAAACTGTACATGTACTAATACAACTGTTTTGGCAATTCCTTTCCACTTCCAACTAAATAAAAATGGGTGGCTACTACCCCGACTCGTAGTAAGAACACCTTCCTTTAGAAACCGACTACCAGACGCACTTATTTTTCACCCGAATCACAAAACGTGATCAAATGAAAACTCTGATTGTAGTCATATAAGTAGTTTACGATTTAAATTTATATGTTTGTACGCTGCGATTATGGTAAAACGAAAGAGAAAGAGTAGACAAGTGTGTTGTTTGAGTACCAATAGCAAACTCTTTTACACTAATTCATCTTCATTATTACAATTCAATGATCATTATATTGCAATTAGGTATTGTTATGAGTCAGATCATTTATGCTTACGAATCTGTCAACAATATTGCATTGTCATTTCCACGTTTAAAGCGTGCTAAATCCTGAAGTTTATAGACATAGAAACGTTAAATGTGTTCCCAAGGATGATTAACAGCTACAAAAATTCATTTTGAATGATTAAGTAAATATGTTGAGTTAATGAGATCAAATCTGGTGTTTTGTTGTTGATTTGTTATTTTGCAAAAACCATTCATAATTGTAATAGGTAATATTAGCTATAGCTATAAAGGCTAGCTTGAAAAGCTAGTAAGGAAATCAACATATTTGGCTGTCTGTCTGCCCGTTTCCGTGAAAGCTCACAATTGCCCGTACAGAGTTTAATCATCTTTAGTAGAGTGGTAGACCTGACACCAACACAAGCTGAAAAGTTTCTCACATCAGTAAGTATGGATTTCGCACAGTCAGTGAAAATCTGGCAATGTTAGAGTTTACCTTAAGCTTTATCTATTACTGGCTTCGTAATTTGAAGATATAGCTGAAGCCGCTGAAGTAATATTTGACAATTTTTCAAGATTTGCTACACGAGCTTTATTGTTTTAAGCAATATTGACTTAACCCATGAATTGATCATCACAAAATTTTTAATTGCAACATATATAGAATGTTGTAATCAGTTGATTGTAAATAATTGTATAATAAAAATAGGCAATTAATTTTCCAAAATTGCAAAACATTACATTTAGAGAACGTCTGGACTTGCGATATTGTAACTTATTTGTCTTAGCTTTTGAAAATTATAAACAAACAATTTTGTCAAAAGCTAGCAATGTGCAATTTCTCAAGCTAGTGCCTAACATGTTTGCTGCCTTTTATTCTTAATGCGGTGACTGCTGACTTGTATAGTAATATTGAACATTATTTAATATTTACTGAATAATATTTTTTAACTTGCACTAATATCTATCAGCAAAAATTTTATAATACGTTAATCAAGGCCAGAAATATTAACTATTGAATTGCATTACCTATGAAATTTCTGTCAGATGATAATTTACTTTTATTTTGAAAATTCATGTTTCTTCATCGACGCAATCATAAAGCGTCATAGCGTTTTCCAAAATGCCAAATTCAATGGTAACCGCTTGAATAATAAACTTACAACTAAACCATATACGCTGCCAGATTTTTTGATTCGTTGTATACCTTTATTAGTATAATTTAGAAGGAACAAAGCTGACAAAATTTGTTATGTGCTGATTTCCGTTAACAACAGGATACCTGGGTACTCCCGCGCTTATATTTTGTCACAAGTAGAGTAGTAAAAGTTGCTAATAAAGAGTTTCACGACCAAGCATAGTATTTAAACTACGGCAAGTTCTACGTTAACAAAATGAGGTTCTAGAAAAAAGAAAAGAAAAATGTTTTTTTACCTTTTTCACTTGTCCTATTTCCCAAATTCAGCAATATTTTTACAACTTTGGGTTAAATTCTTACATAAAAAAGGTTTCGATTACTCAGGTATTTTTGTAAGAAATCTGTATACAATAAACATCAATAGAACACTGACTAAAATTTAAACTATCACAACAGAAATAAAAATACACTGCTTAAGTTTATTTCACAAGTTTTAAGTTATAAGAAAAGTACATAAGATCTAAAACTGCTTCTCACTTTAACGACTTCTTCATCTGCTTATGGAGCGGGAATCAAAAATCACAATAAAATGCACACATTTCCTAAATAGAAATTACAATGATACAGAGATCGTGTTCGATAGAGAGTTGGAGAAGTATGTCAAATTTCAGAAAGTGAAGCTCAGCTCAAACATAAAAAAGTCTAGTCTTCTTTAGATCGTTCAAACAGTAACGATTCTTGCAACAGTTATGATTATAGTTTTGTTCAGCTTAAATACATTCTAACGGACAAATCCAGGATAGAAAATAGGCTATGTGTGAAATATAAAATTTTTGGTTGAATGAATAAGCAATTTGTTGCAGTCAGTCTGTCAGTAAGTCACTTGAAGTAGTGATCAAAAACTCAAGTTAAAGTCGGCTTTGTACTGGAGGTTGACATGAGCCCAGCATACAGTATTCAATCTATATTTTCACAACCCGCGTCTGGAAGAAACTAATTGAAGCTATCATGTGCCAACATCATAGGTTAAAAACAGCGGAATGCAAACACGGTAGGCATCTTCATCATGAACACTACTAACCGCCGCCACCGGTTGATACATAATTCTCAATTTCATAATGTTACTAGAATATCAACCGTCATAAACTGGGCACCAGTAGTAGCAATCTATCTATTTCTCATAATAATAATGATATATTATTTGAATGACAGCAGAGATAATCCGTGTCATTTAGTTGAGATTTGTTTTTCAAAGCCGAAATTTGTCTTATGATATTAGTACACATATTATAACTAGCTATACTTTCCATTTTATATAATATTTGTGTATCCTTTTGTAGGGCTTTTAGCGGAATAGTAAAACCCAATTTCACTCCAAACTGTGCATGACCATTAATATTAACCAAGGAAAGCATGATGATTATGTGGAGGACGCGTTCATTTTATAAATGCGTGCGTGTGTATTGAGTTACGTATGAAGTGATGGAAAATTCCTTTTTTGCATTAAATTTGGAATGTCATCTACAATCTAAATTTAGTAAGGAAACTTTTAGCACATTGTAACTTTTACCAAACTGAACTATTATCGCTTACATAATTTTTTATTTAATAAAGCAGCATTTTTTGTTGAAACAACAAAAACATATATTCAATAGCTGATACGTTGTGCGAGAGGGGAAAATCCTCATCCAAATTTTACTGATTAATAATTGGACATTTTAATTTACTAATCTATACGAATGCTAAATTATATACTAATATAAGTTTTCTAGCATTGTAAAAATAATTCTGTAGTTGATGCATGCCCAATCTAGGAAATCCTAGCTAGATTTATCACAAAATCTTCTATCTTTAAAACTTTTAAATAAAATATTCTAATTTTGTGTTTTGTATCAGACCTGCATCATTTCTGCATAATAAAGAAATCCTTGAAAGCTTTAGATGCTTAAAACAATACCCCAACTTTCAAGTAAAACCTTGTCCTTTTTTACCTAGTAAAGTTTCGCCAATACAGAGCTAAAATACCTCACATCGAGCCAATACAATTATGAAGCTAGGTTGGTTTAACCGGCATTGAAAAATAGAGAGCTTAATCAACTAAATAAAGACTAATGACTATTGGATTGGGTCTTCCATTTTGTCTTACTCCAATCGCAGTGACACGGCTTGATAATCAAATTTATATCTACAAAGAGAGTACTGTACACTAATCTACACTACAACGGCAATATTTAACAAGCTTGTGCGTTAGCAAAAATCCATCATACTTTCAGTGTCACAACGGCAATAATATTAGCTTAAATCCAATGTAATTAGAGCGAACAGCATGACCAGAGATATGCAAAAATTGGAAATCTTTTGGACTCCTGCTTGGCTGCTCTAAATTATCATATATTATATTGGTGGTAAGTAATTCAGCGAACTTGTCCTTCAAATCCAAATTATGTACAGCTTGACAATTTTTGAACAACATGAGTATCCATTTGTTATGGTTCCCTTACAGATTCTTTAGATATATACAGTGCAGTGGAGCAATTTTAGTACATAATGTATGTTAATGTCGGAATTCCCATAATCGGAACAACTTATCAAACAAGATGATTAATCATTATTTAAAAATTTACAACAGTTTTGTCTGCAGATCCTTTTTTCTTTACAGATAAACTTATAATGTTTCCAAACTTATTGGAGTTGATATAAAATATTAAATTTAATGAACAATTTGGTGTACTGTAATTTAGGAACTGCTTAGGTACGAAATTGCAAATTGGATATTTAAACACAATGATAGATCAAAATGACGGATGAAACCAACATAAGTGATAAGAATTATATTTGACATTTCATTGGAATTGAATTGTTCAAGTTGAAGTACAAAGTTCTGTGAATAACAGGAAGAAAGCAAAAGCATTTCTCCTCAAATTCAGGTTTTCTTAACATGCAGCTTCTCTTCCTTTGAAAACAACTATCCGGAGCCTCCCAACTTTCTACTCTATCTTTCACCGACTGACTTTCCTAAGCCATAAACTACATCGAAAGTGCTTTTACTGCTTTATAACAGTTTACTATAAGAAGACTCTTACCTGTTGTTTAAAATTTACATTCTGTATCTAAATATAAAATAAATTTCTTTCTCTGAATTTTTTACATGTCTAGGAGGTATTGGAATTAAGAGAATTAACATATTGCAGGCATTGCCACCAATATTATTCATAGCTCATTTACACCTAATTAATAGGTTAATTATCAGTACAATTACCATTCATACAATTTGTAAAGATGCAATAAACCAAACAATTACCAGAAGGAGACATATAATAATGTAGTTACTGGCTTGCACCTGTTTCAAATCTTGCGTTGGCAAATTATTCATATTCTTAATATCCATATAAAGTTTTCAAAACGGTCTTAAGCATTTTTAAACGAAAATTTTAAAGTTCTCATCATTACAAGTCACGACGAATATGTTTTTGTGGAAGACTGCAATAACACAAAGCATTAGAAATCTGCGATATTATGTCCCGTCAAAATACACTTTTACCTACTTGTAGTTTATGAAAGTGTTTAAAATCCTTAAACTGTTCATGTGTATTAGTTTCCTTTGAGTAAACATTCCGCGTCTCACCAGTTTGTCAAATCAAATAAATTTTACTTTTCACTTAAACTTGCGAGAAGTAAATTAAAAATCCATTTCACTAACTGTGGCAGTAAATGTGATAAGTTTAAGGAGGACAAAAATTGTTAATGTCTTGGGTGTGTGGTTACCCTGTTTTAGGATGGTTGTTAGAGTGTAAAGCGTGCTCTCTAAAAAAAGTTGGCCATCTATTTAGTACCGTTATAAAAGTAATGAAGAAATTCTACTGGTCTTTTAGTACTGTTCGGATAATGAGACATTTTCCTTCTCCTTGAATGTCCCTTAAGGTGACTGACTGAACGTCATGCAATTTTCTGAAAAAAATAAGTGGAAACTGGTGATGGTGGTATGTGTCTACAATGTTGAGTTTTCCAAGGACAGAAGTGCTTAAAAAGTCAAAAGTGGAAGAGCTCGTGTGGGGAAACGAAAGTTTTCTTCCTGTTCTGGGGAAAGTGGGAAGAAGAAGTTAGAAACTGTTAAGTGTGCTAACCGTTCCTGATTTCCGATGCAAATATCATTAAAAACTAAAGCAAGTCTATTTAAATCTAAAGTTTGTTAGAAAAACATGAAACTTGAGTAGTTCCTTTGGAGTTTCCTCTTAAATTTTTCCTAAAAGCAATCTGTGGATTTTTTTCACAACGACGTTATTAAGTCTTGCATTAAAAATAGAAGGTTGAAAATTATAAAGCTCAATTGTAAACGCAGTTATCAGTACTTTTTATCTAAAGCTGGAAATTAAATATTTAATACGGAACGCTAATGCATTGCCGTTCTCACAAACCAATTAGTCTGTGTTTGTAAATGTTTACATTTTTAGTGAATTGAAAAAGTTTGAATTAAACTGCACAGGATTCCTCTCCAAAAAGAAAAATTAATCTAACAGTCTTTTGTGTTCGTCCTTGAAGTAAAGTTCAAGCACATGGTAACTCTCATTTACGATACAAAAGATTGGCTCTCATTCATTGTGTCATTCATGCCGCCGCGCAGTAACTCCTTTGTGTTTGGTCCTGTGGCTGAATCTGAATGAATCTACAGCTCTGGTTGCTCGTTACAGAAGTAATCCAGACTCGTTAAAATCTGCTGATCCCGTTTTACTTTGATGTCGTCACTATCTCATCATCACCATTATTAGGTCAGTAGTAAGGTTAATCCTTTTCCATCGTGTTAAAATAAGCCTCGCGTTTACTATACTTTTTTGAATTTTTATTTGCATAAAACTACAATTAATCGAAATTTGATGGTAATTTATGAAGTTTTACCATAAGACAATAACAAACAGATAACGCAAGCTTATATCTATTGATTTGGTATTATCAATTTCAACTTCATAGGAGCATTGATCAATTTCGTAATTTAAGAGACTGGAATTTACACATTAGTCTTTCCCAATGAGGTCTCTCAGATTAATAGCAAAGAAAAATTAAATGTAAAACTGTTGCTTAAATGAAATTGAGTTTGCATAAAAATGCATGGTCTAACGGTGTATAACAGTTACTATTTTCATATATCCTTAATGATTTTGCTTCAGGAGTATAGTCTGAAGCAATAAGCAGCGGATGAATAATCTTCATAATTATTCATGATCACACCGACTAAAATGAAAATCAAAGCCACGCTTAAAGTTAATAATTTTGTTTTAAACGCCTCCAATATAATTTATTTTGATATTTTTCACTGTCGACAGTAATAAAACTACTCATGAATCTAGCTGCTATCACAAAAGATTTGCATCAATATTTGAACATTTTGTTAGCAAATTGTAACAAGGTTGTAAATGGATCGTGTATCATCTCTTCGTCGTTCGATATTGTAAAAAATGCCAAGAAACTGATAATTGCTTGGTTGCTAATGATCTCTATATTATATTATGATCATTTACAATTCAGGAACACTTGGGCACCGTATACACGTACATAGGTAAATATGATACATTTCTTACTTTCTTCTCTTTGCAAAACCCAAGCAAAATTGTCTTTTTACAACTGTTATAATCTTGTGTAATAACGGATTTTAATACAGCAGCCCAAAGATGCGTCATGCTTTTTTAATTATCCTAATCCCATCATCATCCTTGCCATTCTCAATCTCCCCTTCCTGCTGCTTTCTACTTGCAATCCTTTCAGTGGAAAGTGAAGTTAGTATATCGATAAGGAAAGGTAAGTTTCTTCGGAGAAGAGATGATAACATAAAAATTTAATCTTGTCAAATAGACTTGAGATTTGAGGATCATCACCAAGAAAAAGAAAGACAGTTTAAATGTAACTAGTTTCAAAGAAATCGCAGCGCGTAATATTACGGAGAATATAACCACTTGTTTGCTTCATAGTTATTGTGTGATACAAAAATATATCAAATATGAAACCAAGACTATTATCTATCCATACCTTATAAGACTGATCCCCCTTTGTTGTCCTGTTTCTATTTTAAATCAAAATCCAAAATTATGCGGTTCTAAGCAATTTAATATCAAAGTTTTGTCATCAAAGTAGAATGAAGTAGGATAATCTAATCTTACTAACATGTCCCATATAATATTCAAGAAGGAATGTACAGTAAACTAAAAGTCTAATTTTAGGTCCTCACATAGGGTTTTGCCTCCTTGCTTTGACACACTGTACCCTTTTTCCTTTCACCAAAAACCTACCTGCGGTCAAGCTTGACATCAAAATGGATAGTTTTGGAGTAGAAAGACTAGGACAGATCCTCGTGGCTCGTAATAATGCATCATTTCATCATATATGAACGGAAACGACAGGTGAAATACAAAAGCCTCTGCTGACTGATATGTTGGGTAGCAACATGCATTTGTTTCACAAAAAATCTTGCACATTTTGTCTTTGTTGCTTTTTGACACGTAGTCTCACAGGAGCTATACCGCGGCCGGTCTTACGCTTAAAATTTCATTCTGCTTTGAAATGGAAACAAATTCAGCATTTAACTAGTATTTTTACTTATTTAGGCTTCTATTTTCAAAATGGTAGTCACTCAAAAAATAACATGCAAAAATTATCGTTCGTTTATATCATTTAGAAGCATTTATTGAGTTTGTTTTTGCGAAATTGCAAAGTGAGATGTTGAAATTAGCACGCAATTATGTAATGTGACCGTTTTGTGTTTTCGTTCAACAGTTCCAGCTTTGAAGCAGAAGGATAAACGATGCGAGATAAAATTTGGATTGGAATGTTTCTTTGTATCCCAGACAGAACATAAAATGTATGATTACAAGAAGTAAAGGATAAATATTAAGATTGTGAGGGGATAGGTATATTTTAGAACCAAACAAAAGACGATTTCCATCAGATTTCCAAAAATGATTCCGAGTTACAGTTTAGCGGTGCTTGTTACAGTGACAGTTTTAATCAATTCATGTTGCGTCCTGTCTACTCATTTCAATTCCAGTTCTGTACCAAAATGGAACACAGATAGCCATGTCAGAGTTAATAATAATGTCGGCATTCGCAATAGTTTCAACGGGGGTGGTGATGATAGTGTTGATCGCAGAGTTGATGCAAATTTATCAGGGAATTTAGCAAATTTCTCTCCACCGCCATCACCATCTCCCACTTCATCATCGCATTCAATAACTCCAAGCTTCTCTTACCAGTTTCATACAAATGATCATGAACATCTGGATAAAATTGTGTTAGCGCATCATAATTCAGTTAGAAACAGTTTCTCCGATGGAGTTCCTCCAGCAGCAGCCGGTGTGGAGGGAATACCCACAGACAATGATGTTAGTAGCTCAGTCGCCACTAGGGAAAATGTTGAGAATAAGAGAAATGAAGATGACAGAGGGAAAGTGAACGGAAAGGATCTCCCTGCTAGTGTCACTTTGAATACTAATAATAATCTGAGTCCGACATTCGACTTGTCAGCGTTTCAAGCTCAGCAACAATTGCCGGCTTCCAACGCCCACCAAGTCAAAGGAAACTGGCAGGGAAAACGACAGTATCAACAACAACAGCCATGGCACTATCATAACCAGACCAACATTGCAGCTAATCTAAATAGGAACACTTATCAACACAAAAATAAGGCTCAGCTAGGGACACACCAACACAGTGCAACTGTCTACTCTAACAGAAATAATAATAATAAGCCTTTTGCATCTCAAAGTAGTCGCTTCAAGTCTTCTAATGCCACACATCAGCAAATTCCATCGGATAGGTTTGTGCAAACAAAAATTGAATCAAGGATGGATACTCCATCCACAGTTATTTATAGTAGTCGACCCAGTAGTAACGCTTATTATGGATCCCAGTATCATCAAGGGAATATCCAACAAATGCAAACGAGTACAACTCATTCTTCAGTTCCTTCACATTTCAACACGATGATGCATTCTTCGACTGCTTTTCCTCCAAACCAAGGAATTCCCAAGCAAAAGGGAAGCCAAACACAAGGAGCTAGTTTGAAAAAGAAGAAGAAGAAATCTGGGAAAAGAAAGATACTGACCTCTAGAGCGGATGCTGCAGATGATGAGGAGGAAGAAGATGAAGAGGAAGATGTTGATGAAGAAAGCAATTATCAAAATTACTACCACCATGACCACCGTCAAGGACTTTTTAACACTGACAACAATGAAGTAGCTGGACAAGAAGAGGCAGACCAGGAAGAAGAAGAAGATGATGAATATTCTTCTTATTTCCCTCAAGACGGAGGAGTTCCCCAGTTTAAGGATATTCCTGCTCCAGGGGATCCAGGTGCACCACCTGGATTCCCCCCAGGCGTAGGACCCCCAGGTCCTTTCCCACCTCCACCTCCTCCACTAAAAGGAACTGTGGACTATATCCTCATTCCATTGATTCTTATAGGAATCGCTGGACCGATCTTTGTAGTTTTATATGTTATTTTAGGAGGGTTTGAATATAAACTTGCGCCTATTGCCAGAAGTTTAACCGGATATTCCATGGAGGATTATCAGGTAAGAAATAGAATGAAAACGACGTCTTTACCCGTTTAACTAAATCCACTTCTTTTGTAGAAAGATTCATCACAAAGAGGTCTTGACAATTTATTATTTCCTTTTGATAGCCCTACCTAGACTCGCTAACTTCCTCGGTTGGAAGAGCTCTGGAAAAGTATGAATGCTTTGAGTACACATCATGTCAAATGCGTAGATTTTATAAGCAGCTTGGATTCTCCTCTGCCACAACCTCCACCATAGAACAGTAAGTGCTTGAAATATGTTTATTTGCGTGGGTGAATCTTTGCTTTATACTATAAACTATCAAAAATGTTTTGCATTAATACCACTCGTAACGTCATGTTCATTAATGTATAAAAGCAACGCTTTGAAATAGCTATGACAAAGTTTCATCCCTAAAATTGTTATTAGGACTCATTTTACCAATTTAATCAGATGCACTGCACTATCCAAAATTCATAGATTTTTTACTATTATTATTATTGTTTCATTATTGCTTATGGTCATGGGTTTTAAAGGCTAAAGGACAATTTTGTGAAATTATATGCAAAACTCTCAGAATAGCGTCCTCATATACAAACATTTTGCAGGAAACAGTTCGCTCCAGTTCTGTTCCTTTGTCTGATCGGATCTCATATTTAAACCCACGCACGTATAATATTCTTGTAATTTGGTTTTGAAATATAAGCAAAATGTCCATTAGTCATTCATTAGCACATTCCTTTCTTCATTATTAAATATTTTCCGATGTTAGCAATCAATGAAAAATTAAATTAATCATTTTCATTACTCGTGCAGTAAAATTCGGTTTTTTGTTTCATCAAATGAAAGAAAATCTACGGAGTGTTACTACTTATTAAAAACTCCATTTAAATGTATGTTTGATAATAAAAAACCATGCTTGTACCTATAGTGAAATAGAGTAAAACAGTTTGCAATAAAATATTTAATCAAAGGGATTCATAAAAGAAGAAAATAAATGGGATTTTAAAAATCGATGAAATCTGTAAAAACTTAAAAAATGGTTCTAGCACAACAACCTATAAACCACACAGATAAAGTTGTTTTTAGTAGAGAGAATGATATGAGAAATTTGATGAGGGTCAGCAAGATGAAGACTAATAAACTACTGTGTAGCAGAAATACATTTTACAAGTAAACGAAAAGGAATAGGTCTAGTTCAAAGGTAAGGAATATTCACTTGAAGAAAATAATCCTCGTCAGTAAAGTGGTAGATTCATCAATTCATGGTAACAAGGAGATAGTAATCAAAGATGCAGATTTCTGATAAGAACATTTCACCCACCAAAATGTAATGATAATAATGATGATTATATTTGGTGAATGGTGATCGTGAAGTTGTTGATGAAGATGAGGCGAATGCATGTTGCACACCTGAACAATTAAACCATGAAACTTAACATTTTTCATCTTCATCAATTTCTTCTTGTCTATTTTTTTTATATAAGGTGAAACAAAATTGTGTAGGGATAAAAGGAATCATGAAAAACGATACAAAGAATTGAAGATAAAAAGCTTTGTTTTTGTAATTGTGTACATATTGCCAGTGTTGCTAATGATTTGATGCACTTTTCAGTATCTCTGACAGAAAACCTTGTCGCTTATAATTTCTCTGAGTAAATGTATTTAGTTAATAACTCACAATGTCCCTTATCTGCATCAAACTTGTAGTTGTAAGTCAGTCCAACCTGGTGGGTTTTAATTGTTTGCTGGTGCACAAATTAATTTAGAGAACAATGCACATATGAAAAGGAACTTATCTTTCCTTGTTTAACTTGTTGAATTTCATTTTCTTTTGAATGTGTAAGTGCAATGTCATTGTCATCATTTATTAATTATTGGAGATTCATAAAAAAGAAAGTGACGATAAATCTTTCAAGTCAATGTTTTAATATATCTGCTGTCATGCTTTTGATAATCCTTTAGCGTTTTTTAATTAGACAAAACGGGTAAAATATTTTCTTCTGTATAATTGTAAGTAAAAAGCAAATTAATAAGGATGAAATTAGATACAGGAAGGCGCCATACACATATGAAGATTCATTATCTGTAAAACATTCATGAAACGCATCAACACCTAACTTTGATACCTTTTTGATAATAACTTTAAAATTTGTTGGGTAAAATCTTGCACTAATTTTAACAAGTTGGCAATTCCAAAAGCAAGCTCACGATGGTAAAGTGCAGTCAAGGAAATCTGCGAGTTCATATATCGTAATTTTTAGAAACCCTAAGCGAGCCTCCCCTAAAGAGATCTTTTAGTAACGGGTAACAAAACAACCCATGCAGGTATTAGCTATTATTAGGGAATGCGTTTCTTACAAATGTTCAAACTCAAAGTGAAAATAGGTATTATTTCTACAAACACAACCAAACATTCAAAATGTCACTATTAAAAGGTCAATAAACAATATAGTGTTTTAGGTAAACCAATTCCAAGGCGAGGTTGTTTATTATGCTGAGTTGTCCATGCAGTTCTCTCAAAATTCATTAACTCATTTTTAGTGTCATGCTGTTTCAATAAATACGATTTTGAAGATTCAATGCATTTTGGTTTCACGGAATAAACCCTGCTGGTCTCAGTTTTAATCGACTTTCACGTCCATCATCTCACTACATTCGATTTCTCAGCACAGCAGCTTTCAATTAGTTAAAAACAAAGCATCAACGTTGTCAGTCAGTATAAAATCTCAAAAAACATATTTTATTAGTTTTTCATTGATTATGTGTATTGCAAGCAAATAAAAACTACCATTTTCCTGCTATGACCAGTAGGAAAATATTTATGAGAACAACGCTGAATAGCTAAAATTCTTGTTTTTTGTGTACCTATTTAATTTTAACTATTAATTCTTAACAGGAAGTTAGCAAAAGTTAACAAATAGTTAAGCAAATCGACTTCAAGTAAAAGTTTTTAGATCGAACTGATGTTGTACAAATTTATGTACATATATTTTGTTCTTAGTAATCCATTATGAGTTTGTTCAATATTGCGTGTTTGATATTACACTGCAATTATTATTACTTCTGCACCCATTAGTAATGATTCTTTAAGAAAGCCACCAGTAAAAAAAAGTCGACTCAATTTGTAAAATTTCTTGCGTGTCAGAAAATATGTATGCATATCTCTATTTAGATACATACTTATCTCGTTGTAGCCACCATTAGTACTTTATCTTCAATAATAACAAATCAATAATTGTATCAATATGATGAGAGGCCATCTTACTTTAGAATAAAACATTTGATATTCATTCAGTACCTAGGCATTCATTGTTCTTTGCAATTAAGTGCTTAAATTTTTAGTAATACTTGGTTATTGACTCTATGGTGTTTTTGGTATGCAATAAGTCGATCAATGTCAATGTCCCAATCAAAATATGTATGAAATATGGAAAAACAATTTGTTTAATTGAGCCTTTCTGTATGTTTCATCCCATGTTTTAAAAGATAAACCTTGTCCGAATTACAGATCCGGCAAATAGACAGAATTGAAAAATGAATCACTAACTGTGAGGAAATCATTTCGTATCTTCTTGATCAATAAGATCAATACATTTCTGTAATGTTTATGATTTAATTTGTAGTAAAAGTAGGAAGAAAGACGTTAATGTGAAATTTGGCGTAATCTTATGTCTTAAATTATTATCATCAACAATCTTCCTCAACCCGTACCAATTTTACGACGGGATTAATGCCAATTTACAACCAGGTTACGAAGATGATGGAGTTTGAGACGCAAAAAAAGTCAACTATGAATGTAATGCAGGACAGGTTGTTGTCTGCAGTTGTTGTAGAAGCGGCTGTTATCATTATTGTTTAGCGAAATACTAATTTAAACTTGCGCTAACTGGATTTTTTACTCAAGTTCATACATAGTTTCTTCAGTGAGTTGCCCTTCTCTTAATGTTGCTAATAATTTTTCAAAGTATGCATGTTATTGTGCTACAAGTAAAAGGCAAGATTAGAATTAGGTCGGAAAAAAACAACGGTGATTCCTTTTTTCGTCAGTGGGGACGACGCTAAAGACGAAATCCACCCTGTTTAATCGTCTACAGTTTAAAGATCATCAGTAAATGACCACACTCGACTTTTGAGTAGATTTATTGGCCACATGCCCATGCTACGTCTCGTTTTATTATTTGTGCTTTTCTTCATTAGCATGGGCAACCACTATCCCAACTTATTTTTCTCTTTTCCCTGCTCCACCTCCACTGACAAGAAAGGAAAGATGTCCAAAAGGTGTTTGCAAAAAAGTGATAAGGAGAAAGAAGGGAGGGGAAAATGAAAGAAATTTTAAAATGCGCATTTAAATCTTCCAAATTATTCTTTTCTTTAAAAATCAAAAAATAACATCTCTGTATTCTGTATTTGTTCTACTTTGCTGTTGTGTAGCAGTTATTGTAACAGTATAAAAAACTTGAACAAATACTTATCTTAATCGTACCAGTCAAAAGCTATTTATAGTTTTTTTAAATAACAAACTGCCCAATCCTAAAACTGACGACCTACATTTTAGTCTAGCGCTCTTCATCTCCGTATTAAATACTAATCTGCTTCACATTAAACAAACTGTGTTCTTTCATTTAAAATTTAAATTCAAAGCAGTTTTTGATTACTAAACGAATTGCGAAAAGTTGATACAAATACGTAAATCTGCCAATGTAAGAAATTAGATGGTTCACTTGCGCAAAATGCACTATAATTATATGATGCATTTTCATTACTTTTAGGAATAAGTTTTCATTATCATATCATCAAGGTTATTTTTTATCAAAGGTTCGAATTTATAACTGAAACCTGAACAGCAATAAAAGCAAAATTTATTCCATTTGATCAATTTTTTGGTAGAAATGGCGTGGCGTTAATTCTTGATTGTTATAAGAATAACAAATAAGAAAAGATTTAACAAAAAATGAGTAATATTTCCTGTTGTATCGATATGGATGTAGGTACACTACTTTATCATATCAAGTTTTAATCTTATCGTATGTGTCTTTTATTAAACTGGTACAGGGTGTGTAATATTACGATCTTTAATGTGATAAAAATTGTTTGAATCTTTATGAAGGTATGCGACATTTTTAATTGTGTATTCATTGCATCATCTGCAAGCAAAAGGGTTTTTCGGTTTTAAATTTTTTGGCACTTGTACAAAGAAAATGTATTAAATTAAAACCTACCCCTTCCTGACTACCTATATACAGATATAATGATAGCATACCAGATATGATGCAAGTATGTAAGATGACCATTTTCTTACATGATTTGTCGATTACCGTAATAAATCTACGGACGTATCGAGGTTGGTAAAATTGCGTAGCAGTAGGTTGTTTAAATGTATTCAAGATTTAAAGAATGCGCATTCAGTTAATGTATTGTTTAACAAAAATTAAAAAAGATGAGCTATAACGTGACTTTTGATATTGTTTATATAATACTTTACAAAAAAGGATGTTAAATGAAGCGTAGTAAATTATATTTCCACCACTCCTCCACCACATAATGGATTTATACCCTGTTGCACTTTGGTATTATGTCATCACTGTGCTGCAGTTTTTTCAGAGTTTGACAATATAGAAAATATTTAACTGGCTAGCTTTTTAAGTTGAATGTTGACGATGAAACGAATCAAAGCCGTATATTCTGTCCTATTTTATTTTTCGTGTAATATTTAGCTTCCAGTTTAAGAACTTTGCGTCCGCCCATACTTATCACTTTATCTTAAGCAATAGTAATTAAACCCATGAAGTTTTTAGATTTCCATTCATTCTATGGACAGGTAAAAATGATGCTTTCACTTCCTCAATGGAGTCTAGAGGAATTTTAGCATCTTTAAATCTCAAAATTGGCGAACTAGTGATTCAGTCGATCATTATGTAAGTAAAATATGTACATAGGTACATACCTAAAATATTTCTATGGTGATGATAATAATGGTCACTCAATTTTCCGGTTTGGGTCCTCAGTCCACTAAGAGATTCCTATGTATTCAACATGTACGATTACATCTCCTGAATACTAATAGTAATATTTGACATTATAATTACGTAACTGTGCTGTGCAGGTGTTACAAGAGTAATTTAAAGTTGTTGTTGCAGTTATGGCAATATTTAAAACATGGTTAGATACGTCAGAATGGTATCCTAACCCGAGGATATTAAATACCACCAAGGAAGGTCCGTCAAGTTCTGGTTACATACGTATACATTGCTCGACCTTGCCATTTATAACGGAATGTTGATTAACTCATCTTTATTT
>JAANSO010001483.1:0-16816 GCA_036507315.1 Lepidocyrtus fimetarius | reverse complement strand
AAGCAAAGTGAAGAAAAAATAATGCGTAATTGGGAGGTTTCATTTGGAGTTTGCAAAGTGGCGGATGTTTATTTTTTATTACCTGGACCTTATAGTCAGGATGCTGTACGTTCCTTATCTGCGTAATCTACTTAAAAACATAATTGGTCCATTATTTTGACCGGATCATCTTCCTTTTTAACGTTTTACTTGTTCTAAACATGACGACATCACGTGAACGAGAGTTATCACTCATTAAATTAATTTTTCCAGAATTTTGAGTATAAATATGAGAGAATTCCTCCAAAGTTTTATCAGTAACACAATTGCCTCTATCCATTTTAGTAAACATTTGTTTTTGTTCAAACTTTTTGCGCAAATCTTCCCAAAATGAAATACTTCGCTGTTTTCGCATTCCTCTTGGTCATTGCTGCCATCACCTTCTCTGGAGCTGAAGCTCAACGCTATGGAGGTCGTGGAGGATATGGAGGCTATGGGGGAAGATACGGAGGTAGACCACTTGTCCGTCCCGGAGCTGCAGGAGTTCTTGTGGGATCCGGTCTTGGCGGAGTTGTTGGAGCTGGTTTGACTGGAAACGCTGTTGGGGCTGGAATTGGTGGCGTTTTGGGTGGAGCCCTTCTTGGATAAAAACAAGAGTAGCAAACTAACAAGGCTTTTGAATCAGAAGAAGCAAAACGCCTTACAAAATTAATTTCGAAACAAAATCCCAGGAATTTATTTCTATTTTTATTTATTTCAAAACGTCGTTAAAATTTTCAAAAATAAAATCAGTTTAAATTATCCTCTCAAATGCATTTCTGACTAGGTTTTGGTTTTTTATTGCTTCGTCATTCCTTCCAAGCATTTAAAATTATTTCGGAAGCCATTTCCGCAATGGTAATGGTTGGAGCGTTCAAATTAGCACTGGAATAAAACATAAACTAATTAAATCACGATTTAATTTATTTGATTAGTTAACTTTTTACTAACTTTGTAATCTTTGGCATTATCGAAGCATCCACGACCCTCACACTTTGTACTCCTTTTACCCTCAAATTAGAATCTATCACTGATGTTGGATCATCCTCCCTCCCCATTTTACAGGTTCCCGCAGGATGATAAAACGTTCCAGTTAAAGTCCTTACAGAACACTCATAATAAGCCCTGCTTCGAAATTCATGACTAGCACAGCCTGGTAAACGAATTGGGGACAATTTTGCTCCAAGCTCTACTCCAAAAGCTGTAGAGTTCTCAATTACATCCAAAATCTTCTCAATTCCGTCTATCATGGCTTGGACATCATCAGAATGCGAATAATAAAGAGGATTTATAACCGGCTTTGAATTTGGATTTGAGTCTCGAAGTTTTAAATAACCTGTGCTTTTCGGTCTGCCCAAGTATTGCATGAGATAAATCCCATCTTGGCTAAAATATGGAGATAATAATTCACTGAATAGGTCTGAATTGAAGAAAAGGTCAAAGATTGGTGGGGCAATTGAAGTGACGCCCATTTCGCTAAAGACCCAGCATATATTTGGCCAGTCAATGGAAGTTGAGTTCGTGGAATAGAATCCGTTTGTGGCTATGTAAGGAATTGAACCTGGACCTGTGCCTTGTAAAAAGTATTCCAGAAAGGATTTTATTGAAAGATCACGCTCTGGAAGCCAAGAGGACCCGGGTTTGTTGAAAAGAAATGGTCCGATGAAGGTGGCAACGTGGTCTTGAAGGTTTTGTCCGACGGGCAAATCCACAATTGGGGTAATCTTCAAAGAAGGTTTTTAAATTTTTACTTTACCGGCGTTTAAGTATTTTTAAATGTTTTATTTTACCGCAATTTCCTTTAAATGCGACGAAGGTCCTATTCCGGATAACATTAAAAGCTGCGGAGAGCCAATTGCCCCCGCAGATAAGATAATTTCCTTCCTTGCCAAAGCAATCGATGCAATTCCGTGCTTAACGAAAGTAACTCCAATAGCTTTTGGAAGTGCACCTGTCGTGTCAAAATGTATTTTGGTCACCAAAGCGTACCGAACTATTCTCAGATTGGGTCGGTCTTTTACGGGCTTTAGATAACCTCGATAAGTACTGAAACGGTAACCTCGCTTCATCGTAAAGTCAATCGGAGAGAAGCCGGAACCCTGTCCGGAATTCATGTCACGGGCGGGAAGGCCCATTTCAACTCCGGCACGGAGGATTCTCTCTCCTAGGGAGAAAAATCCGGGCCGTTCTATTCTCATGGGTCCGCCTTTGCTGTGATTTCCCCCAGGGGCATCCCCTGGATCCCAGTAACCGTGGTAATCTTCCATCTTTAGAAAATATTTTAAAAGGTTATCATACTTCCACTTGGGGTCACCTGTGAGCTCAGCCCATTCATCGAAATCCTGTGGGTGGCCGCGATTAAAAAGTAAATAATTTATTCCACTGCTCCCACCCAACATTTTCCCACGGGGCCACTTCACAACTTTATCCCGGGACGCGAAGGCACTTCCGGACTGAGACACTGTTTCATATTGCCAGTCTATTGAAGGATGTTGCAATGCAAATGTGGCTGCGGGAAGAAGCGAAACCGGATTTGGGTCACCTCCAGCCTCTAAAAGTAAAACGGAGTTGGCAGGGTTTTCTGAAAATCTGTTGGCAATTACTGCTCCAGCGGAGCCAGCCCCAATAATAATAAAATCGTATGAGATCTGCTCTTCTGGAGATTTTAAAATGTTTAAAATGAATCCGGTTTTGAATAAATCGGATATTTGTAGGAGCACTGCACACCACCTGATTATGGCTGAAAGGCCGATACTGCCCGTTTAGTAAATTGCTATTAGTACCGGGGCCGGAATTGTAAATGACAGCATTTTAAAATTAATCTCACACTGCCCCAAAAACAATTTTTCTGCGTAAGCAATGTAATGTGGCCTACACAATGACTTGTGCCGTTGTAACAATGTAACTTTAATAGTAAAATAAATTACTTCATTTAAGCAATTATGATTTTTTTAGAGATTAATTTTTTACTGTTACAAATTGGTTTGAAGACCTCCCACTAATCATTTCCGGTTAGCAATTCCTAGCATTAAGTTAGGTAGGTTCGATACGCTCTTTTTATCAATTTTTATGCCATTTTTTGTTGAAGATTTTTATCGATAGAAATAATGCAAGAGTTCAAAGCCTAAAAAATATTATATCAAGATATTATTAATCATTTATTACAAACTTGCACAACCTTCATAGATTTTATTGCGTAATTTATCACTTTTAGTTTTTTGAGTTAATGGTTTTGTTTAAGTGAAGAGCTACCTTCACAATTAACTTTGAGATTATGACAAGCTTTACACAGGATTAAGCTTTATTTATAGGATTGCTTGACTAGATCGTTGTATTTTTTATTTTTTAGAATTAATTTTACGTCATCTAGCCCTCCAAGTGTTTAGGATTAATTCTGAAGCTAGTTCTCCTATGGCAATGGTTGGTGCGTTTAAATTGGCACTGAAAAATAAAGAAATATTTAATTTTGACGTTGAACAGTTAAAAAATGGACATTTCAGTAAATTCTTGGACTTACTTGGTAACTACCGGCATTATCGAAGCATCCGCCACCCTCAGTCCTTTCACTCCTTTTACTTTTAAGTTAGAATCTATCACTGCCTCAGGATCTTCCCTTCGTCCCATTTTACACGTCCCAGAGAAATGAAAAATTGTGGCTGTCACAGTCCTTACAAAGCATTCCCAATAAGATCTACTCCGGAATGGGACGCTTTCACAGCCTGGTAGTGGATTTGAGGCTAATTTCCCTCCAAGTTCTTTCCCAATCGCTGAAGATCTCTCAAATACTTCAATTAACTTTTCAATTCCGTCTATCATCGCCTCAACGTCGTCCTGATGAGAATAATATTGAAGATCTATCATAGGTTTGGAGTTTGGATTGGCGTCGCGTAATTTTAAAAACCCTTTGCTTTTCTGTCTTCCAAGGTATTGAAAAATAAAAGCTCCGTCTTTTCCCAAATGCGGGGATAAATATTCATTGAAAATATGTTCGGAATTAAAAAACGAATTTAGCACCGGTGGGGCATTCCTGGACACTCCAGCTTCGCTGAAAATCCAAGAAATATCTGGCCACTCTGGAGTTGACACGTTTGAAGAGAAGAAGCCGTTTGCAGAGATCCCAGGAATTGAAATGGGACCTGTGCCGAAAGCGAAATATTCAAAAACAGTTTTTAAATCCGAGTCTCGTTCGGGTACCCAAGAGGCGGGTTTGTCAATCAGAAAAGGGCCGACTAAGGTCATGACGTGGTCTTGGAGGTTCTTTCCAACTGGAAGGTTTACAATTGGCGGGATCTTTAAAAAATAAGTTTAAATTGTAATTTATGTCCTTTATTTTAAAAGTTTTAATCTCATTTACCCCAACTTCCAATAAATGCTCTGCTGGACCAATTCCCGAAAGCAGAAGCAACTGCGCCGACCCAATCGTCCCTCCCGATAAGATAATTTCCTTGCTTACCTTAGCAAAGCATTCAATTCCATGTCTAAAATAAGTGACGCCAACGGCCCTTGGCTCTGCTCCGTTCATTTCAAAATGAATTTTCGTTGCAAGGGAATACCGAACGATTTTAAAATTTTCCCGTCTCTGCTGCCTTTTTAAATAACTTAGGAAGGTACTGTAACGAATGCCCCGTTTTATAGTGAAGTCAATGGGGGATATCCCGGGCCCTTGCCCCCGTCCCGCGTTCATGTCCCTCGTGGGGAGACCAACTTCCTGCCCTGCACGGAGTATCCTCTGCATAAACTTTTGAAACCCGGGGCCTTCAACTCTCTGTGGTCCGTTTTTACTGTGATTTCCACCGTTTCCTCTCCCATCATCCCAGTATCCGAAATAATCTTCGGCTTTGAGAAAATATTTCTCAAAATTATTAAATTTCCATTTTGGGTCACCAGTCAGCTCCGCCCACCCATCAAAATCACGAGGATTGCCTCGATTGTACATGATGTAATTGAGGGAACTACTCCCACCCAACATTTTCCCCCTAGGCCATCTCACAACTTTATTTCTCGAACAAAACGCCGCATTTTTCTGCGGTTCCAATTCAAACATCCAGTCAATGTCTGGATTATGCTGGAGGATTGCCGCCTGGACTGGCATGTAAGTCATTGGATTTGGGTCGCCTCCAGCTTCAATTAGTAAAACTGACAATGAAGGATCTTCCGATAATCTGCTGGCTATTACTGCTCCAGCGGAGCCTCCTCCCACGACGATAAAGTCATAATGAGACACTTCCGGGACTCCAGTACCTGACGGTTTTAATAATTTTAAGAAGAACCCACTCAAAACTAAATCACTCACTCGCTGACCTATTGCAAACCAACTTATGAGAACGGGTCCCGCCAAGATTATTATTCGGATTATTGCCACCATCAACGGGATCGGAATTCGGAAAAAACTTAACATTTTCAATAAAAGTTTCTTTTCCTTCAACTCCAAACATCCTCAAAAGCGTCGTTGAAGCCATCCAAGTTATCTTCAAATGAATAAAATGATAAAAAATTCTTCTTAATTTTAAAAAACCTTTTATTTTTAATTCCTTACGGCGTCGAATCCAAAAGGGGACTCCCTTTCGTACCTACCTCCTCATCGTAAGTGAATTGCATAACAAAAAGGTCTGAAGTTAGCAAATCATCTCTAATTTTGTTAAATTGTTGCCTGAAGGTACACCCTTTAAGAAAAAGAAGCAAAAAATCATTTTTTGTTAAAAATCTGCAAAAATTAGGATAAATTGTACATGCTACAGATATTAATTTACGATCATTTCCTTCTTTACCTTTTTCACGTCAACGTCATGTAAAAAATATTGCGTAAACTTGAAATGCATCTTGTCTATCATTTTTTTTCATTGATAAGCAAAGCAGCCTTCTGTTTAATATTTTTATTGATAAGGCTTATCACAAATCAGATTCACTTTTATTCAATTGCCTTTATGCTTAGTTTGTAATTTTTATTGCTTGTAGGCAAATAAAATAAATTATGTAAGTGTAATAGAATTTTTGGGGTCGTTGAGGGATGTTCTGAAAACGTGCTTGGTTTTTAATTTAGAGGACAAATTGAATGGGATAATTATATTAAATATTTAGCAGATGTTGCTCTACAAGAATCTACAAAGGGGTAATAAATAATTTTAGCGCAAGGTGCATGTCAAGCAGTTATTCCTCACTTTGATGCTAGTTTGGCAATAACAGGTTTGCCCCGTGCTTCAAGCTTGTAATTATTAATGGGAATCAAATATGGGATGTCATTTTGATGATTTAATGGATTGAAATTACTATCAAAAGGATGAAAAAATCTGTCTGGCTTGAATGTAAGTGTTATGCAGATAAAAGCCATGTCCTGCTCAATTCTTTGATTCAACGTCAATATAATAAAAATTGCAACTTTAATAAAAAAAATATATAAAAATTACAAACTGGCGCTTAAGCTAATCAACTTTAATGTTTAATATTTACAAAAAAAACGCATATTTGTACGACTTTATTCTTAAATTAAGAAATAAATATATTTTCAAGGTCGGCGTTTATGTACAAAATTAGGAACTGGATAACCAGGCTAGACTAGAACGTCATTAAAGTATTTTATAAATTATTTCATTTCTTGTCATCTTTTTCCACGCCAAGAGCTTAAAATTAATTCAGAAGCTAATTCTCCAATTGCAATTGTTGGGGCGTTTAAATTTGCACTGAAAACAATAAAAAATATTATTTATTGAAATTTTATTATCGGCGTTTCAATAAAAATATTCTTTTAAGCAACTTACTTGGTAACTACGGGCATTATCGAAGCATCCGCCACCCTTAGACTACTCACGCCCTTCACTCTTAAATCTGGATCCACTACAGCAGTTGGATCCTCAGCTCGGCCCATTTTACATGTCCCAGAGAAATGAAAAATTGTCGCTGTGACAGTCCTCAAATGACATTCCCAATACGCTCTACTCCGGAATGGAAAGGCTTCACAGCCTGGCAATGAATTTGGAGATAATCTCCCTCCAAGTTCTCTTCCAATCGCTGAAGATCTTTCGAATATTTCTGTCAATTTCTCCATTCCTTCAATCATTGCGCCAATGTCATCCGGATGAGAATAATATCTCGGGTTTATAATCGGTTTGGAATTGGAGTCATTGTCTCGGAGCCTTAGATAACCCCGGCTTTTTCCCCTGCCAAGGTACTGAAACGCGTAGAACCCATCTTGACCTAAATGCGGAGCTAGAAATTTCTCAAAGAGGTTATCTGTATTAAAAAATGGGTTCAAAATGTCCGGAACAAGACGGCTTATTCCAGTGGAGGCAAAAATCCAAGAAATATCGGGCCAATCAGGGGAAGTAAAGTTTGTTGAGAAGAATCCATTCGTGTGGATTCCAGGAACTGAGATGGGGCCCTTGCCCAAAGTGAAGTATTCCAAGAGGGTTTGCAAACTTGTGTCCCGCTCTGGCATCCAAGTTACAGGTTTAGAGATTAAAAAGGGACCGGCAAAGGTCACGACGTGGTCTTGGAGGTTTTCTCCGACGGGGAGGTCCACAACCGGATGAATCTATGCAAATTAAGTTATTTATTTTAAAATTGGAGTTTCCGCCTAAATAATTAAAAATTTCTGTGTTCTACGTTACCCCAGTTTCCAATAAATGATGCATGGGACCCACTCCAGAAAGCAGAAGTAACTGGGCCGATCCAATTGTCCCTCCAGATAAGATAATTTCTTTCTTTGCCAATGCAATACACTCCACTCCATGTCTAAAATAAGTCACTCCAACAGCCCGCGGCTTCCCTCCTTCGTTTTTAAAATGAATTTTTGTCGCCAAAGAATACCTCTCGATTTTTAAATTCTTTCGTTTTTGTTGCCACTTTAAGTAACCGTGGAATGTTGTGTAGCGGACGCCCCGTTTCATCGTGAAGTCAATCGGGGACAGGCCAGAACTCTGGCCCCGCCCTGCGTTCATGTCTCTCGTGGGGAGACCAACTTCCTGTCCGGCACGGAGAAGTCTTTGCACATTTTGGAGAAACCCAGGCCCTTCAACTCTCTGCGGCCCTCCCTTACTGTGATTCCCTCCGTTCCCACGTCCATCGTCGAAGTAACCGAAATAATCTTCGGATTTTAAGAAATATTTGTAAAAATTGTCAAAACTCCATTTCGGGTCACCCGTGAGCTCCGCCCAACCGTCAAAATCACGAGGATTGCCACGATTGTACATTATATAGTTTAGCCCGCTACATCCTCCCAACATTTTCCCACGGGGCCACCTCACAACTTGGTCTCGGGATGCCAAAGCGCAGTTTTCTTGCGAAATTGTAGAAAAATTCCAGTCGATTGCGGTGTGTTGAATTACTGTAGCGTCAATGGGAATCAAAGCGACTAGATTTGGGTCGCCTCCGGCTTCAATTAATAAAACTGTCACTGAAGGATCTTCTGATAACCTGCTGGCAATCACTGCTCCAGCGGAGCCACCTCCAACAACAATAAAGTCATACTGAGACACTTCCGGTTCAACTCTAGAAACTGAAGACTTCACGAGCTTCACGAGGAACCCGCTTAAAATCATGTCACCCACTTGCTGACCTATTGCCAGCCAACCTATGACAACTGGAGCGGCGTAAATTAAAATCCGAATCAGGGCTAATGTCAAAGGGTATGGTAAACGGAAGTAAACCATTTTGGACTTTTTTCGAAGGTTTTAGTAAAATTTGCTCTACAAACATCTTTACAACTGAAGAGAAGGCCTCACAAGAATAAATTAAATGCAAAATTTAAGCTTTGTTCCTAATCAAGATGGATTCTGAATTAAAATTGTGTTAATATAAATATTGCATAAGTTAAACGGAAAGATAAGTGCCTATCATTTCCTTCTGTGAAGACTAGTTTCAGCAGAGTTATAAATATCGGCATCCAAGTAAAACATTTTTGTTAGCCAATTGGCAATTTATTCAATCTCGATGTTCCTGTTAAAAAGTTTGTACATTTTTATGCTCTTATTCATCTTAATTCATCCTGTGATTAAAAATGTATTTTGTTAAAGATCAGAGCTCATTTGTTACAGCATTACTTTGTATCTTTAATCAAAATTAATCAATCGCTGTTAAAATCATTATTAAATCTCAATAAATTAGATAAGTTGTATCGTATTAAGCAAGTTGATTAAAACTGAAAGCGTTTTTGTTCACATAGCTATTATAAAAATTACTAAAGTGTTGATTTAATTACTGTAGATTAATGGGGAATAATGCGCTTTATTCAATTTGGGTTAAAGACTTGAAGGGCTTTGAGATTGAGCAGAGCATTCTGAATGTGGTTCTGGTTGGTTGCAAACTTGCAAATGTTATTCATTGAGCTTGCTTTTGCTTACTTTTTTAGCTATGCCGTACCTACGATGTAATAACAAAGCTGTGCAAATTCTCAGTTAGTACGTTAAATTAGCACTTGAGATGATTTAATTAAACTGTTGATGATTTTTTAGCAAAAGCTTGTGTAAAATTATGTAACATGTTATGTTTGGCTTGGACATGATCAACGTCAAAATGCTTTTCAATGAGTTTATCACTCGTTCATTTCAAGGTCATCTCTAACGAAAAGCGCCGGAGTTTACCGAATGAGCAGAAACATGTGAGTTGCTGTTTGTCAAAGACAGAAACCTGTTCACTCTTACATAATTTTGTAAATTAATTCGTTTTTAATAAATTTTAACTAATTTTGGAATAAATATGATTGGATTAGGAAGAAATATCGCCGTTGATCATTTACATCCAAGGAGTAGGCCACTAACAAGAGTAAAACGCCATTATTTGTTTTTAAAATATTTTTTATTGTAAAATAATAAAATTTATTTATTTTTTGCGACGTTTTACTTTTATTTAAGGTGGATCTTCACGTTCATTTGGATGGCGCCGTCCGACACGAAACAATCTGGGACCTTGCAAAAGAAAGAGGAGTCCCACTGCCAGGAAGGGGCACCCTGCAAGAACTCCAAGACCAGCTTATCAGCAAAGTCCCTGAAACATTATCTTCTTACATTGCAAGGTTATCAATTTGTGTTGACGTTTTAAAAGGAAATCTAAAAGGACTTGAGAGGATTGCTTTTGAATTTGTGGAGGATTCTGCTCTAACTGGAGTTATCTACTCGGAAGTGCGCTTCGCTCCGCATTTGTACGTTCCAGAGGAGGATTTAAAAGATGAGGAGAAGGCGAAAAAATGGGTTTGGAAGATTGGGGAGGCGCTGGTAAAGGGGGTAAAGAGAGGGGAGGAGGAGTTTAAAACGAAGGTGAATTTAATCACGTGTTGCCTCCAAGGCACTCCAGAGTTTTGGATAAGGCAGACGTTAGAGTTAACGGCGGATATTAATTTCCATGGAGGAAGGATTGCCGGGATTGATATTTGCGCGACTCCGAAGACAACAGATGAAAAATTTGGGAGGGAACCGGTGGTCGTGGAGGTTTTCAACCAGGCGAAGAAGCTCGGGCTGAGGCGGACGATTCACGCGGGGGAGTGCGGGGCCCGCTAGGCAAGTGGAGTTTGCACTGGATACACTCCACGCGGAGAGAATTGGACATGGTTATAGATTAGTTGAGGATAAAGGGCTTTATCAGAGAATGATAAGGGAACAGGTGCACGTTGAGTGTTGTCCTTGGAGTTCCCTGTTAACGGGAAGTGTGGATCCGAAGAATATTCCGCATCCGATGGTGGATTTCTTTAGGGATGGGTTTAACGTTTCGGTGGGGACGGATAATCCAACTGTGACTGGGACACATTTGGATGAGGAGTATGAATTGTTGAAGAAGTGGGGCCTTTGTGAGGCACATTTTGTTAAAGGGGTAAAAAATAATTAATTATATTTAACTGTAATTAAATTAGAATGATTTTATATTTTACTCTTTCTGTTTTTAGAACTTCAACGCCATTCGGTCTTCATTCCTTCCCGAACAAGAGAAAAAAGATTTTCTGCAGAGGATGGGAAAAGCTTGTGGATTTGTTGTTTAATTATTTTAATTGTTAATTAAAAATTATAATTGTTAATAAACAACTCTATTAATTTGTCAATCTGTCAACTAGGTCGATTTATTCGTTGCTTACGTGATTTAGCACATTTTTCTGCTTTTATTCTACATTAATGAATATGTAATTGTTTACAGCCACCAAGTCAGAGCTGGCAGGTGGGTTTTAATGGGTACTGGGTAAAAATGGGTAAAAACGGGTTTTAATGGGTTTTATTCACCTTGATTTTGCTGGGTTTTAATGGGGAAAATGGGGAAAAATGGGTTTTAATAAATTATTGTAAAATTTTGCAATAATAAATATAAAATTGAGCTTTTTAATATTTTATCTAAAGAAGAGGCTTATAGTAAAACACAAGTAAATAGAATTTACTCAACAAGGACGTGTTTATAAGCTAAAATCACCTTCTTCTGAATAAAACGTGTAGTAAGATTTGTTTTTCCCCATTAAAACCCGTTTTTCCCCATTAAAACCCACCTGGGTGGGGAAAAATATTAAAACCCATGGGTTTTAATCAGCTCTGCACCAAGTAGAATTAATTAATGCCATAATTTAGTAAAATGTTAGATTTTTTGGGATTTTCCATGTTTTAGGAGCAGATACTGGGACGACTGGGATAGACCGTGTGCCTAATTAATGAAAGTTTCGAGAACGCCTAAATATTTTATTAGTTAAGGTCAGTTAAGTTCAGGTAAAAACGAGAAATTCGCGGAATTGACGCACAACAATGATTACGTCAGGAATGGAAAATTGATAAAAACAATCCTTCTGATACAATATGATTCGATGACAAGCAAGGTTACCAGCAAGAATTTTATTTTTAGCGTTAAAATATATAAAATGATGCCCCAATCGGGAAATTGTTACCAATCAGAGTTATCAACTTTATTAAGAAACAAACAGTTTATCAATTACCTTAAAAATGTTCCTTTCTGTTTTATTTTTACCTTCTTTATTAATCCTAACGGAAGCCTATGGAGTTCCTCCACCCATCTCCGACACTACTTGGGACACCCCCGAAACCAGAGACGACTCCGTTGTTCTCCGCACCCCAAACGTAACAAATTGGGGAGAATGGGGACCCTTTGAACACTGCGGGAGGAACACTCTCGTGACAGGATTTAGATTAAAAGTTTCCGACAAGGAAGATCGTAAAGACAACACCGCCCTAAACGGAATCCGATTCTCTTGCGGGTATCCTTATCATGAAGGGCACCTTGATGAGAAAAGGATTTACAGTTATGGGGAAAGATTTGGCTACCCCAGAGACCCCCAGTTTTGCGAGGGGTATGCAAACGGAATTCAAATGAAGAGCCAGAAGCCACAAGGACAAGGAAAGGAGTATGATGACGTGGCCGCGATTAATCTAAAGCTTTTCTGTGATGACGGAAAGGTCCTTGAGGGATATGAAGAAGATGAGAATGATCAGTACAAGGACTCTGAGTACTCGGATAAGGTTGAATGCCCGGAAAATTACGGAATCTGCGGGTTGCAAACCCAAGTTCAGAGGGCGGACAGGAGAAGGGATAATACGGCTTTGAACAACGCTCGGATTAGGTGTTGCAGGGTGCCGCAGTGGGTGGAAGAGCATAAAACTACGACAACAACGACGACCACAACAACAACTACTGAGGAGCCTACGACCACTACTGAGGCGGAGACCGAAGGGACCACTGAAAATACGACTGAGGCACAGGAAGAAGAGAAAACGACGACAACTACAAAAGCTCCCGTTCAGGAAGAGGAGGACAAGGAAACTACCACAAGTGGAACAACTACAACGACAAAAGCTCCTGAGGAGGATGCTGGGGAGGCTGCTGCAGCTCCGGAAGCTGTTCCAAAATATGTAAGTAATTGGTAACTTGACGGGAAAATCATTCAGGATAAAAATTCAACCGTAGCAAAACGGATATAACCAAATTGTGTAGTTTTTAACATGACAATCCAGAGCGGAATAAAATATTAAATAAAACTGAATTTATTAAACTTTTGCGCATTCTTTTTCATATAAAATAATTATTTTTAATTAGTTTAATAATGAGCTTTCCATTCATTGCGTAATAAATCTGCAAGCTTCTCTCCCATCATTACTGCTGGGTTGTTTGCATTAACGTGTGAAATCACTCTGAATACGCTTGCGTCAGCAACACTTACATTAGTCTAATTGTTCCCCAAACCCTTCATACCCAATTAAAATTTGATTCTGATGAAGTAAATTTTTATAAAAATTAATGATCTTTTATTTATTTTTCTTACCTTAATGAGGATCCATGACCCATTGCTTGACACGATGGGTTACCATGAAGTTTAAATTTGAGTCGGTAAAGTTCAGGTGTTGCAGGAAGGTGACAAAGAAGGGGATGGAAACGAAGGGGGAGGGTCTCCGAGTAGTGCCAAGGTGCTACTTTCGGAAAATCAGTTGACAACAACTAATCCAGCAGAGCCACTTCCGACTTAAAATTACAAATTTATTTGTAAATTAAATCCTAAACAAATTAAAACTAAAGCTAGTTTAATAAATTTACTTTAACGGCTACAATGAAGTCTTATTCTTTTTACATGATTTTTCCCTGTAAACCTAAAAGAAGGCGTTCGAAACTAGTCGGATGTTGTAAGCCAACAAAAGCTACGGCTAGGGGTAATATGAGAAATCCAGACCGGATAAATAGTCTGGAGATAGAAAGCCTCCAAATTGTATAAATAAACTTATATGATACGAAAACTGAATTCGAAGCTATATTAAAAGCATTTAAGGATACTTACCTCAACTTTACATTGTTAAAAATTGCTAAAATTTAGCAGTGTGGAGTTGCACGCCGCACGCCTAAATTATTATACAGAAATGAAATGAGGAAACTCCTTAGGTACCAAAGCATTAGGATTTATAGCAAAAGTAAATAGAGGAAGCGTTAGTTACTCAAGATGGACTTTAACTATTATAAAAAGGAAAACAAGATTATTTAATGCTACTTGATAATTTATTGGCCGATATTTGGAATAATATGTTATAATTTTAAGCAAGCAAGAGAAACAATAAAAATTATTTTGACTATTTTTATGCGGTTTGATAAATATTTTTAAAAACTAAAACATATTGTACTTGTAAGTTTTGGTGTGAATGTTATAAAAAGTTTTATTGTGCTTTTCAGTAGCCAGCCGAGTTTCTCCAATTACTTTGGTTTGGCTCAACTCGTTAAATTAACTTCCAACTTGTTGCATAACCTATTTAGCACAAGACTTTTTTATAATGTCTGGAAATCGAGAGATGATTGGGAAACACCGGTATTAGCCGGCAATATTATGTAAATTTGGTGGCTAGCTATCTTGGAATAATGTTTAAACTTTTATTTAAAATCAGGTTCTTTTTATATGGGAAAAGAAAAAAATTTCTGAATAAAAATCAACCAAAATTGTTATTTAAAAAAAGACTTGTGAACAAAATCAGGTTTTTGATCTCCAGGGAATAAAAAAATCTACTTGATTCCAGTTTTGAAAAAAACTACTCGAGCTTGTTAACATTTTGTGACAATGTTATCCGACAATGTACTGGAGTTGATTATCTTTCTACAAAATGTACGCTGTTTTATATATTTTCTTCAAGGCTACAGAACTTATTATAACCGGTTTAATAAAACTGCGCAAATAAATTACTCATAACACGAGATGTTATGAAATGCGTTTGTTTATTTAATTTTTGAATAACTAGTTTACACGTGTTAATCATTGTATCATTGTGTCAATCATCAGGATAATGTGAGTTATAATATTTTGGAATACATGAAAAATATGAAAATTAAATACAATTTGTATGGTACTAAAATGGTTGAAAAATTCCGAGTGCTTTTAGAAACTACGTTTTAAACAATGGCGTAGTAGGTCTGGAATAATTTTTTATCAATTCCAACAAATTACCTTGTGCTTGAACAATAATTTTAACTACGGATCAATTATTAAAATATAAATGATTAAATAATAACCTCTGAAGGATATAGGCATATAAATATAAAAGTCTTGTTTCAATAATTGCTTTTTATAATATTTCATGATTTACAAAGAATTTTTATGCAATCTTAAAAATAGGATTTTGCAAAAGGTTTGAATATTTGAAGGGTGATGGTATTAATTGTTTAAACAAAAGTTCTTTCTCATTAAGATCTTTCAAGAAGAAGAAGATCTCTTTTAAGAAGATTGCAAAATTAAGATCTTACCTAGCAAGTTAGAAAATACTTTTAGATATTTGTGGGGCAATTTTACGAAAATGATTTGCTTATTTGTCTGTTCAAAATCAGTTTGTCAAAAATCCAGCCATTGCTTTTTTGGGCTTATCCTGTTTATTAGTGGAGGATATGCACTTGACTGCTTTAATAAAGCTGCTCATGCAATTAATACCAACTTTAGTTTTCATTGGAATTAATGCAAAAGGATGGTAGCAGAATTCCTTCTCCATAATGCTGTACTAACTTATAGTCAATTTTAACTGAATCCAGAAGGTACTTGCCAGGGTGATAGATTGAAAAAAATTAACGACAAAAAAGAATTTATATAAAATTAACATACTTGTTTTAATAAATGAATGTTATATAGCAATAGCTTGATTCAGTTAAAAATAAAAGAGTTTTTTAATATTCTATCCAAAATCTGGTTTGTGTAATTTTTTACAATAGAAGAAAAGTAGTGGGATTAATGGCCTGTTTGCTCATGGCCTTATATTTCTGAAACAATCTTTGCAGCGTAACACTTGGCAGTGTTTTGCAATATCAAATTTGCAAAAACAATGAAAATGTTTTTTAGGCTTTCGTCGCTTGCTCCGGGAAAAAGAATAACTCAATCCGACCCAGTCTGGGAAAAAAGATAACTCACTTTTTCCGAGTCTGGGAAAAAGAATAACTCATTTTCGATATCAGTCTAGAAAAAGGAATAACTCAAATGAGTTATTCTTTTTCCCAGACTCGAAAAGAATGAGTTATCCTTTTTCCCAGACCGGGTCGGATTGAGTTATTCTTTTTCCCGGAGCAAGCAACGCTTTGAAAAGAGTACACCTTTAACATTTCAGGCATCTCTATACTATGTGATTTGATTTTTATGCTGGTTACTGTATCAAATACTATTTTACTTGTCACGTTATCTAATGAATAACTAAGCGTCTTTTGTTTGCCATGAAATTTGAATTTTTCCTTTATTCAGTTGTTTGAACATGTCAGTTAAATAAATCAACTGGTATAAACAAAAAACAACATAATCCATATAAAGGTTTAATTAAACACATTCCATAATCATAAAGACCTATCAGTTAACTAAACCTAATCGTGTCCATAATACGTATTTATAATTAAACATAAATTTTCTGTCGCTCTCTAATTATATGTTCTTTACACAAATCAAGAAAATTTCTACCTGTTGCATCTGGGGCTGGTTTGACTTTGTTATAAAAATAGTTCCGATTTCGTACCGTCAATCATGGAAGAAACTCAGTATTCAATTTTTACCGTTTCCCACGTCATCATAGACGATTGTCAATTTTTATTAATACTTGTAGTACATTAAGTTTCATTAGTAAAGAAGTTCTCCCTTATGATTCAAAACACTTGTCGACCTTTGAGTTACTTCAAACACCGTTTCATGTTCTAGAAAACGTAAACCTTCAATGGAATTATTGGGTGGGATTGTCTTAACAATATTGACGCTGTCATTAATACAAAGAAAACAACTATAGAGTGCACTGATTGTGAACCTACAACTTTTGAGCTTTATGAAGAGCTAGTTACAAAAACTCCATTCATTAAAAATATGCAAGACTTTTTCAACCAGTGTCAAAATCCT
>JAANSO010001482.1:0-16823 GCA_036507315.1 Lepidocyrtus fimetarius | reverse complement strand
GTTAAAAGCATTAAACTAACGCAGTCACTGAGTCCCCTATTGATTAATGTGAAGGGCGTCAACTCATCGATGAAATTAGTCGAGCCAAACCTGACCTTAATCCTTGGTAGGGACTTCACCACTCTTTTATCATACCTCCTCTGCTTCGAACTCAGTGCCTTGACCCTAGCCGCCTCCCGATACCGCTCCGAGCTCACCAGCACGGAAGCTCCCAGCTTGATCCCGTAGGTTGCGCACAGCGAGTCAAGAGAAAGAAACGGGAATATTCCAAAAGCGGGCATTGGAATCTGTTCGTGAAATTTAATCGAAGTGTACAGTCCAATCATCAGGGCCAGCCAGCACCCCCAAATCAAGAGGGGGAGGAACACCGCCTGGAACACTTCGTCGAACATCCGGTTTAGAAGTTGCGCCTCCCGATATAATAACACGACCTGGCGTGACTTCTCCGGAAACTTCCTGAGAGTGTGCTCCATCTTCTTCAGGTTTTCCGCCAAGGTCATGACCCCAACAAAGAAGAAATTGAATACGTAAATGCAAGTTGGAGCGTAGAGGAAGTAAGTTGTGGCGGAATCATAGAGAAGAATCGGAAGTCTCAGCCACCAAGTTGGAGGGACACAGTCCCCTGCTCCAGTCCTGAAGAATGTATTTGACAGATGTGGCGGAATGCAAGGATAGATAAGAAGGATGAATCCTGTGAGAACCGGAAGTGAAAAAGTCGTGACAATTCCAAACACTGGCATTAACTTCCCCAAAGAGTATTTTCCCAGGTGGACCTTTCCAAACCGGAGGGAGTGGCGTTCTTCAAAATCCAAGAAATTTGAATAGACATGGATCCATTTTTCTCCAGAGAATGAAAGGCGAAATCCTTCTGTGACTAGCATGAGTCCAGTGAATAGAGTGCCCATCATTCTTTCGAAGGCTTCGTATTTTTTAAAGTGAAGGTTGAAGGAATAGGCCCCAGCAAGCCAGTAGAGTCCGGTGAAGTAGAGGTTGATTTTGTAGATGTAGAATTTAAATTCCCCGGGTTTTAACACGGTTGGGGTTTTCTCCACGGATTTCCATTCTAAAGGGCCGATCCCGGAGTTTAGGATGAGTTGAGCTTTTGTAAATGGGATTGCTGAATGGGTTAAAGTAGACATTGTCTCAGAATGCTCCGGTTTTGCAGATTTAGCTTGAAGGTGAAAAATAAGACTGGTTAAAATAGCAAAGCCGTCGCAACCGAGACGAAGGTGGGGCATTAATCATTCCATCGCACAAAATTAATTTCATCTTCCTTTCCCTTGTTTTTTGTTTTAATTAAGAATTTGCTAGAAAATTATAAAACCTGGAGAAAATAAAGCGGATTGCACTAAATAACCATTTATTGACTATTTTCCCTCCATTTTTTGTGGTGTTCCTCCAAAGTTAAATATCAGGATAGATATCTTCGCTTTTTTCAGTTTTTTACGGTGCATTTGTTTTTACCGTTAGCGGATCTGTTTTTTGTGATAAGCCCAATTTCTCAGTATTTTTTCTGAATGAAAAACATTTTTTCTTGGAAGGTTTCGTATTACTTACCAAAAAAATAAATAGATAGTGAAATTGGCGAAAATGAATCATCAAGATTACACTGCTACGAATTTACTAGACTTTATGAGCTTATTCCAAGAAATTGTTAATCTGATGCAAAACGTTAGAAAAATACAGGTTTGCTTTAGACATGTATTGAAAGAACGTTAAAAGCGTGGGCGAAGTTTTTGATTAGTTTTTGTTGGAGGGGAAACACCGGAATCGATTTTAATTAGCGGTTTAATAACAAAAAATCTTTCGATTGTGGTGACCACTCAAGTTAAATGTTCTAAATGTAAGCTTAAAACTGGCAAATAATACGCATGAATTAAAATATAGTCTAGGTTTTACTAGATTTTTGCGGTGAAATGTATTAATTTTCTTGTGGAATAAGCTTCTGACGAGTTATTATTGCATTAACCGTGGGATTGAACTTAAAAAGTTATTAAAATGTAGTTGATACTGCCCCACTGCCCACGAACAACTCCTTCCTACGGCAACCTCATAAAGCTTAAGAATTTTCCAGACACATGAAATTAAATCGTAAACGGATGTCACTATGTCACGTGTTGGACATAAGCCAAACTTGACAGAATTACTAATTACTTCATTTTAGTTGCTTTGTCCGTACAGGTTTGCGCGTTATTTCAAGTGGAAAGAATTTTTAAGGAAAACTGCAAAGTTGGAAATGTTTGCTTAAATTATCAAGTGACGCTAAACTTGCACGCAATAATAAATAATTTCTCCATGCACTATGAAAATATATTACTCTCACAACGATATTAAATATCATATAACGATATGATGCAGTGAAATAGTATTAAATTAACAATTACCACGCTTAGACAACCTTGTATAACTTTGTATTTTGTAAATGCAATGTAGAATTTTTTAAAAGTGAAAGATTGTTGAATTTATATCCCTTTTGTTCATTAGCTGAGTTGACGAAGTTTTAATAATTGTAAAACAAATGCAGCAACGTCTGTTGTATTAGAGTACTTGAACTGCTTATGTAATAAATTATTTAAGGTTTCACAACGTTCCACTAACACGCGATTATTTTATACTTTCATTGCTTTCAAGAGAAGGCTACACTCCCACTACATTTTCTAACTGGATTTGAACTGCGGAGTTGCATTTTAAATGATTTTACGAACGTTGAACCATTCCTTTAATTATTGAACTTATTCAATTGTAAAATTATTTCGGGAAAATAACAAAAACACTGGAAGTTTTGTATGTCTTTGAACGAAAAACATTTTACAGAATCAGATTATCATGATTATGCTTAAATATCTTACAAAATCGAGTTTATCCTTTTTATCAAAGAAAAATATCTTAAAAGAAAACCAATACAACTTTCTTCGTACTCGTAAATTCTTGTTTTCCCCTGCTTTCCATGTCATTACTGAAATTTTCATTATTTATTCATCCGTTGATTCTTTTCCTGCTGTTATTTTCAATTAACAGCTTTTAATAAGCTAAACATTATACAGGTGAAACGTTTGCTCGTTTTTTTCTACGAATTTTTAAGATATTTTACGGTCATTTCAGTTCGTTCGTGAAGTTCAACGAGACAAAAACAGAATATTGGATTTTTTTGCAAATGGCGTTATTTCTAAAATTTATCCTGTTTTTTATTTTTTGCAATATTTTATCAGCCAACATGGAAAGTTCAACTGTGGAACCTCCTCTTGGTAAGTTTAGTTCAGTATTAATTTTAGGATATTATTTAAACCGTTAAAAACCGTTTTGTTTTAGTGAAAAAGTGCTACAAATGCGAAGGCGAATGCCATGAACGACTAGGAACGGTTGAAGACTGTTATCCAACCGCATTTAACTTCACCTGTTACAAATTAATTTCCTCTAATGGACGAACATTCCAACGGGGCTGCACGCGAGATTTTTCACAAGGACGGGACTGTGTTGAGGAAGATAACGGGAGAAAATACTGTTTTTGTCATAAAAATGAATGCAATTTTGCCTTCTCAATTTTTAACCCTGTTGTTACTAACAAATCTCTTCTTTTTGCTTTTATCCGATTTTTAATTGTTAACTTAATTAACTAAAACTAATAATAGTTAAAGGCGGTAGAATTTAATCGTGAAAAATAAAAGCTTCTTTTTCATTAAAAACAATGTGGATTTTTGTTTGAAGGCAGATAATGAAAAACGTTATTCCGGTTATAATAATCTGCAAAAATCATCAAAAAATAAATTATGCAAATGCATTAGAGTTTTGTTATGTCTTGCTTACATTCCAGAGTAGGCCATAAGACACAGTGAATAGATCGCCTCCACTTATTCCAATTTCCTTTTCCATTCGCTTCTTTACTGAATAATTTATTTTTTGAAGTCTTGTCGCCGATGAAGATTCTTCATTTCCGATTGAGAAAGAAGCCATCTTTAAAAGTCAAACGTTGTTAAAATAATTTTTGTAATTTCTTTTAATAAACAAGACTTCAATTTACTTTATTGTTTATATCGGCCGCCAAATAAAAGAAAGCTGACGCCGTCCCCACAAAATGAGTGACCCTTAAGACTGCCCAAACATTCCGCAGGAACACGTAGTCCCAAGCGGTTGCAATAAACAACAAAGAATAACCCAGGAACGCAATTACTAAAGGGCCAAATGCTTTGTTGAATAATCCAAACAGTTCCTCAACTTCCTGAAATCCTAAAATTTCTGAGCGGCGCTGAAATTCATTGGATTGATTTGAAGTCGCTTTCCAAACTGAAATAGTTCCTAGAAGAAGGTTAAGATAACAAAAGTAGGTGATTAAATACCAGTAAAGATAGCCAATGGCTGCTACAAAGCAAAGAAGAGAATCCAAAAGACTTAGGTCTTCCAATTCTGAGGAGGTAACAGTCCATTCCACAGTAGAGTTTTCTCCAAGTAGAAAAAACATGTGACGGGCGTTAAGCAAGAGCTCTGGATTCCAATTAAATGAATTTGACACCAATTTTTCCCCAAATGCAATAATTACGGCGCAGGAAAGGAATAAAATTTTGAGGAAGTACGCCAAGAATTTATTTCCTTTGATAAACTAAAAAAACAGAAGTAAAATTTGACAAATACTGATTAAAATGTCCCTAAAACTTAACTAAATAATTTTACATTGAGGCATTTGGTGACCCAGCAGTTTGAAGTTAGTTTTGAAGACGACTGCGGGCTCATCAATGAAGTTCCTTCGCTTTCCATACGTTTCAGATATGCTACAAGGTCAGCAAATTGCTGTGGATGAAGCCAAAGCTGGAATATTGTCACCAAATCAAAATATTTTTCCGTCAAAGTGCTCACAAATTCAAAATAATAATAAGCATTTCGCTTCCGGCTGTTTTTAATAATTCCGGAAAGGGTTCTCCGGAAATGAGCGAAGATGACGAGGCAAACAAAGAAATGGATAACTGCGCAGATTATCTTTTGAACCTTGCTGGTTTGAATTTTTGTCTCGTTTCTATTTTCATCTGGAGGTTTAGAAGTGAACTTAAAAGGGCAAATACAAAGCCAATATCCAAATTCAAACGGGATTCGCACAAGTTTTGATAAGTTTGAAGGATTAACGTTTGGAGGGTGATGCAAATTAGTTTTATGAGAATAGCGAGTAAAAAACGGAATTTCTACCGTTTCCTGTCGTTTTCTTTGCTCAAAAAGCATTTTAATTTTTACAGGGCAAAGTGAGATCAAACGTAACAACTACGCACTTTCCTAGAAATGCGAAGTCAAAAATGCTTTTAAATTTTGTTCAATTAAGACTAAATTATTTTTTATGAATTATTTCAAGCAGGCTGAAATTTGTTTTTAACAGACGGTGAAGCAAGTCCCATTTAGAAAACACATTTTGAACTGGAATATTCTAAGAAAAATTTTTTTCATATTAAACCGAAATTTTATCTGCAATTCATGTGAAACGAAGCATGAAAATACTTTCCTAGAATCATTTAAGATATAAAAAGGACATATTTGGCGCAAATAAATATTCTAAGAATTCCCTATTCAAAATAAAAATCAATTTTTGTCAAACAAGGCGAAGACAAAAGCGAGTTTAAAAGTGCTTTATTTTTATTAATAACCTTGAATCAAGTTTTATTAACAAAGAGCTACGAATAATTTCTTCCAAAGAAAAGTTTATTTCACCAAACAATTATGAAAGTTAATTTTAAATTGTTTAAACAATTTTTATCTACGTCAAATTAACACGTCATGTATTTAATGCTTACAAATGACAAACATAAAACATACGTAATTTTAAACACTGGAATATTTTAATATTTTAATTCAAACATTATGGATCCGGGTTCAATCTCATCGTATTTATCGGCAACTACTCAGCACCCGAATTACCCGAAATACTCAGCACCCGAATTTCCCGAAATACTCAGCACCCGAATATCTTCAAAATCATAAGAGGAAGAACGAAAAATACTCAGGACCCGAATCTTTTCAAAAATGGAAGAGGGAAAAACTAAAAATACTCAGCACCCGAATCTTTTCTAAAATAAAACAGAGAAAGTTTTTTAATTCAAGTGAAAGATTATGAAAAAAGGAATATAAAAATATTAACGTAGCAAAGTCGTCAACTTCAGATTCAGAATTCATTGATAACTAGCTTGGAGACTAAATAAAAAACGTATTGAAAACGACATTTTAGTTTTTCTGTTGGTCTGCTTTCACGAGAGGCGTCATCAAAAACGCTTGAACAGGTTTTAAAGAAATTTGGGGAGTTTGTAAATGCGATCTTTCGACGGACCTGCGCAGTTTTTCAAGAATTATGTTTTAACGGTTTAGCCATTATGAGTGAAAGTATGTACAGATGTCGAATTTTTCATTCAGTCTTGTGCGATAAAACCTTTCTATATCAAAAGTAGTTGAAACAATTGCAGTTGGACCTAATGCAGAGGTACACTCTTTAGCCTACATTGCATAGTTTTACCACAATTTATTCTAAATTTGGCATAGCTGGAATTGACCGTTTTTAGATGAAGAATTTGTCAAAAAAATTACAAATTTACATGCGTGCTTTCCACACACATTTGTGGAATAAAACCAGCCTAACATTAATAAATTGACGTATCAAGTCAAAATAAAACAAAAATGTGCATGAAAATTTGTTTTTTTGCAAATTTCGAGCAAGTGTACAAGCAAGCTGGCTGTCCTTTATATATTATCTTTAAATTCTTTAACAAACAACTAGTTATCGGATCGAATTAATATATCACAAGTAAAGGCAAGATAAGGATACTACCCACAATGAGTCAAAGCAGAATTATCTCAGAAACACAGAAACCATCATTTAAATTAAATGCCACAAGTTTGCGTAGATACTAGCTTGAAAATTTGCTACAATTTTCAAGTCTTTTGCAAGCTTTGTTCTATTGAAACCGACACTGAAAACTAGATAGATAGATAGATAGCTTTTATTCACGTGTTTACAGATTATTCATATAAGTTATAAAAACATACATGTTGTTCTAATCCTAACACGATTAACAGTATAGCGACAATAATAACAATTACTATATATACTGCCTAGTTGGTAATTAACGATTGAGGGATTTGTCTAAATGATAGGTCCTATTAATAATTCTTAAAAATGGCTAATATATATAAATATTACTCCGATCTTTAACAATTAAATCCGTACAAATCCGGCCAAAGCTATCTAAACTATACGATTTTGACATATCAATTCTTTTTACAAATTTGTTCCAGGCTCTCTCATGTGAAATCAAATGACTTGCGTGGCAGTGTTTTCCAGAGAAACGATAAAAAACTTGATCTGCAATGTGATCTGCTACCGTCAACAAAAAATGCATTAGAAACAAAAATAATTTTAATGAATGTGATAAACACGGAAATAAATTTGTTTTGGTTGTTTATTGAGCTGCTGTTTGATATTTGCAAAGAAAAAGTCATTTTAGATTTGTATTTTTGAGCAAACACTCGTAAACAATATTAAATAACTTCAACTTGATCGCTCCAAAATGAAATTATTAAAAAATAGTATTAAAAAGACAAGTTAGGACGCAACTCGAATTCTTAATGAGTTTAGTTGTCCATTTATTTATTTACGTAGATGATGATATTTTAAAAATAACTTTAGGGTTATGTTATGTATTGCAGAATAGCAAAAAGTTTTGATCTGTGATATTCAAAAATTTTCAAAAGGATTAGTTTTATTTACGGAGTTGTAGCAAAGTATGAAAATACTTCTGTGTTTATTTTAAAACATTTTTGTCAAGCAATTGTAATATAATTTTTGTCAAGTATTCAGAAAATAGTGTGGAACATTTAAATAACCAATTTACTCAATTGTTAAGGCTAATCGTGATAAAGCAAAGTGACAACAATATTTGCTACACCTTATTTATCTATAAGGTAATATAATGCGCCATTTGCTCGTAACGAATAAAACTATTGTAAAGACAAAACCCTGTCAAATTAACTTCCGTAACGCTAATTAGTACTTAATCAAAGTTAAGGCTGCGACTGTACTACATGCGCACATTTCAAGTACTAAAAACACAAATATTCTGATAAATTGATTACTTCTCCCTCACTTTTCATCTAATACGACAGGTATCCAGCATACAGCCATAATATCATCAATATTTTTCGCTTTACCGCAACCGCAACCCTACAAATATTTAAAATCTCTCCCAACTTTGAAAAATTTGCATTCAATACAAATTATCTCTCATTCCAAGACAATCAATTTTAAGATCAAATCAGTCATCATCATCATCATTACCACTTCCCAACTAATTTTCATCCTTTCAAAGAAAACCTTATCCCAAAAGCTTACCACCGACTACTCACACCGACACCAGCCAATTCATCATTTTTATTTCCTGTATCATCCTCTTCACAACAATTTTTGTAACACTTGCGATTTTATTCTATCCCATTATTAATTTAAATTTGATGACACTTAATCAACGTTTAAAAGAAGANGATGACACTTAATCAACGTTTAAAAGAAGAGAGCTAAGAAATGTTCATAAAAAGTATCTTTCATTCTCATCGTCATCTCTTCATCCCCTCATCTCTGAATTGATCACGTAATCATTTTAAAATGTTACTTCCAATTACATTCCTTATTCAACTCATCTTCACAATTCTTCAAGCTCTTTTCTTCTCAGTTTTCAGTATAATTAATCATAATAATACTGCATTGCGCAGTTTCTTCATCTTCTCCACCTCTGCAATTCTCTTCTTTAGAATGCCTGGACTTTTAATTTTCGTAGGAAGGAACAAGTTTAAATGTAGGAAGTTATTTTTTCCTCCAACTCTACTACAGCCAACACCACCACCTCTTCTTTTTCAATTTCAACTGTGTGAGCATCCAAAAAGGAGCTAATAAAGCTTAATTTAAATGCTTAATTGTTTGGACATACACGGATCGTTGTCTGTTAATAGCTCTGTGTAGTAAACTCTGCAGTTATTTACCAACACGAATAAAAAAGGGGACACCAATTTAATATTTAACAAAGATGACCTTCATTGCGTGAAGCAGTTAATATAACGTCTCTTCTTCTCTCAAGAGATCATTCTTTTCGCTTTATCGCTTCAGATTATTATTATAAGGTGATTTTCATACGTGTTTGTAGAGTCAAACCGGTTATTTACAAGTTCCTCATCTTCATCAGCACAAGTAGCTTAATCATCGCGAATCCCTATGAAAAATGACGAAATGAATCATGTAGTGGAGTGTCATCCTCAAAAACACAAAAGGAAACATCCGTGTATATCCGCATGTTACAAAAAATCTTGTAAGCAATTATCTAATTTAAAAGGTTTATTAGGAAAATGGAACAGGAGCTGTTTTTTTTTGGAAAAATTGAGAAATATTTAGTCAAAATCCCTGCAATCCCGCCTTCTCCTGTTAAGTCTAATGATTTCTGATCATTTAACACATCCAATATCATCGCCTCGTTTCTTTTCCAATTCATTATCCGCTGATTTCTCTTAAAAGGAGGTGGAAAAAATTGGAAAAATCATTTCTAATCTGAAAACATTTGGCGTGTGTTGATGTAGCTCAGGTTGACCTTCAACTTGTAATTTTTTAGTTTTCATAGATTAAATGGGTTTGCATCCGGATTAGCCCAGCCAAAAAACGGCAATTTGCAATGATCTCTTCCTTCCTTTTTTCCCCTTCCTAATAATTCGCGATGTTTTTCTGAGAGCGGCTGCACGTCTGGAAACAATGCATGTGCAAAAAACCTCTGCTAATTGCAAATTACGCATGAAAATAGCCAAAAGCAAGAAAAAGGTGAGGACTACGCAACCATTCAATTGTTAAGGTATAAAGAGAAACGTTCAAAAGGTAATTATTTGGAAGTGAACAGTTTCTCAGATAACAATAATTAAGTTAATGACGAGTGTGATTGTATAGATGAATCAAAAGATGGTGCGTTTGATAACGACCCATGTCTTGTATGATTGTATGTGATTATGTTAGCAATACCGCATTATTCACCCTCTGTCGCATATTTTTTCTCTATCCGCTTTTGATCTACATTTTATTAACTTGGCAGAAAAAAATCATTAAAATCATAAAATTTATAAATCATACAGAGTCAATAGTAAAAGCCTACAGAAAATCTTGTTGAGGCATTTACAAATAAAATCACAGAGCAAATAATAAATTAATTTTTTCTTGTATGAAATGACCGTGAACTTGTAATAAACAAAAGTTATAGATGAATATTAAACAGCTAGAAATAGAAGGTGAAGGAAAAACTAGTAGATCAGCGACTAGGAAGGAAGGAAGGAAGTTGATGACGATGATGACTATGCTTTGTTACTTTATTAGCTATTCATTATTTAAAAAGACGCTGTGTAACCTGTTGTGTACAGTATAATTTGATATGATTATGTCTTTTGACCGTGTATTTTTTCATCTTGTACCTACTCAACTTTTCCATTATTTATCCAAAAATGCAAATAATTCTTTTTGGACTATTCGATCCAGTTCTCGTTTTTTATGGAAAGGCAATGTGAACTTGAAACTTGCAAAAAAGTATTTGTTTGCTTATTATCGTCAGCATTGTGTTTATTAAATGTAAAAAAATGGCTGGAATAAAATGGCATAAACAAATAAACAATTCTTTAGTTGTATTGGGGTAAGTTGAGATATCCTAATTGCCGCTTTTAAATTCTTGGAGCATACAGTAGGATCTAGATTGATATCATTATCATAGAACATCATTTGCATTCATGGCACAATAGACAACATTCGAAGTAGTAACTTTCGTTATGGATACACATACGGATGTTGCATAGTAAAAGTGAATCTAAGTCTTAAATCACTAAGGAATTAGCACGTAATTTCAAAAATGTCCCGGAAAATTCGTGGTAATTAAAAATACCACCATTGCTGTTTTTATAAATAGTTAAGAAAGGTCCGCAAAGGCAATCCTGGCGTATCAGTATTCACCTACGTGCTTTTACCCACAGCAAATTAATAAGTGACTGGTGGAAAGTTGCAAGAGAGAAAGCCAGAGAAGCTACATAGCTAATTGTTTAGGTGGGTGCAAAATCATTAATTTACCTCATAAGACTTTATTACGAAATAGCCGGGGTATTACTAATTTGGATATTTTGTTATTTCCTTAGTTGAATAGAAAAATGTCACCTCCCATATTCACCGACTTAGGGAAGCCAGCAAAAGAAGTATTTGAAAAGGGCCACATCCTCGAAGTGTTTAAACTCTCAGCAAAGAACAAAACATGTGGCGGGTTTGCCATGAAGACAGGTATGGTCCACAAATTCGAAGACGGCTCATTCAAAGGAGACGTTGAAGGAACCTATCCCTACCCCAGGTATGGAATCACCGTCACGAAGAAATGGAACACTGAGAACATAATCGGACTAGCAGCCGAGCTCGCAAATAAAATCTATCCTGGACTAACCCTAAAAGGCGAAGGGACCTTTGCCCCCGACACAGGAGCCAAGTCTGGAAGCTACACGATCACCTTCAAACACGAAAAGGTTGCTGCTCAAGCCGCAATATCTGGTGGAACCGAAGATAACATGTTGTTGAACGGAAGTGTCGTGTTGGGACATAGTGGCTGGCTGTTAGGAGGGAAAGGAGAGTTTGATAACACTGACGGCTCCCTGAAAAATCACGAAGTTGCTTTGGGACACTCATACGGGAACATTCAAGCATTTCTCTTCTCAAAAAACTTGAGCTCCTTCACGGCAAGCATCTACCAACGTGTAAGTGACCGGTTGGAAATGGGACTTAACTTTGGAACTGATACGGGAGAGTCAAAGAAGATCTACCACCTTGGATGTCGCTACCTTTTGGATGATTCCACTTCTATCCGGGCTAAAGTGGATAATGATAGCATGATTGGATTAGGACTTGAGTCTCAACTTGGAGGATGTGTCAAATTCATATTTTCCTGCTTGCTTGATGGAAAGAAGTTGAATGAAGGAGGACATAAATTTGGAATGGGAGTGGATATTATGTAATACGGACAGCCAAACTATAATTACTAGTCAAAGTTACTAATTAAAAAACAGCTGATCACTCAACAACAAAAACCCACCACATTTTTAATGGAAAAATTTTAATTATTCATTTAAAAGAGAATATGATTGTGCTCCTCTCAAAATGTATAAAAATTGTTCTCTGTCGAAATCTATTGTTCTTGTCTTGAAATAAAAACAATCAAATTAGTACTTAATCCCAAATTATGAATATAAATTAGCCTAAGTTTTTGCATATTTAGCAATTCATGATTGATCTATTTTAATAGCTTAAGTCATAACCATTACCGTTATTTTCCAATGAAATACAAAACATTCAATGTCAAGGTTCACCCTATAACTGCGTTTACAAACATTTTATCACCTTAAACAGGGCGCGACTTTACTATTTTAGCTTTATGTAATCGTAATGATATGACGGGAAGTGATTTGAGTGCTTAGTATACTACATGTCTATCACTTTTTTATAGTAGTACCTGCTCTCCACTTTTGTAACGTTGATTTAAGCAAGTACTTAACATTTATTAAGTTCCTCAAAAAGGAAATGACCTATGCAATTTCTTGATATCACATACAAACATCACAATTTTAGATCTGCTTGGACATTGACATTGAAATAATTATTGATATTGTTCGATATCTGTGTAGTAGCATTAGAGACGGGGTCTTTATTGGAATCCCTTTTTTGGATCCAACTGACCATAGAACAGCTTCAATGAGTATAAATAACATCAACTGTCAACCATAAACGGGGATTGACACATTTTTTAAAGACAAAAAAATATAACTGATATTACCCAACTTAAGGTACATTCATACTATTCCATAATAATAACGGTAGAAAACACGTAACAAGGTATTTGGCTATAATATGGAGACTTCAATCAAATTTTATAAGCTTGTCAAAGTTAAAGACAAGTGTGAGGTCAGACTTTCATAAAAAGGTATGATCTCACAAAAATTTTTACGCAACTCAAAAATTATGTTAAGTTTATGTCATGTTATCATATTATGCTTCCTCCCTATTCTGTTATCAATTAAGAGTTCAACTTGAGTTATTGTGACAGTGGCTGAGTTTCAGAGTGGAAGGAAGGAACTTGATGATGAGTGGGCTTCATTGGTAAAATAAGAACAGTTTCACTTCCGGTATCTCTCGTTTGCAAGATGATGAATGAAGACAAGAAGGGAGGAGAACCAGGAGAGATTAAAGATTGCAGATTTTCAATTCATTTAGTAAAATTGCTAAAAAGTTAAAGACCAGCCCCTTGGCGTGTGTGTAAATAACGTCTATTAAAAGCAAACATTATTAAAAGTCCCCAGGCTAACAACGCTTTAGCTTTGGAACGTTACAGATTGAAGCTAAAGGGCTACTACGCAGAATTGGAAGGAGGAAGCAGTGATTTTTTTCGTGCATTGCATAATAATTAGCAGTCTTCATACGTTTAACCTGTATAAAATTTAACTCCCATTTAACTTTGCTGATGTATAGTACTGATTGATAATTTAAATGAGCCATTTCAAGTCACCTTATTAATACTAAAAGGGTCATTAGTATGTAAATTGCAGTTTGTTCTGAGATCTATTATGTTGATAAATTGGGCGAAGTTAAAAAATACGAGCAAAGTCATGTAAGAATACGCTACGCAGATAAGTGTAAAGCGGTAGCTTTTACTATAAGCTTAGTAAGTTTCACTATTGGACCTAAGTTTAGTGCATAATCAATATCCACCTAATCATAATCATCATCATGACCAACTATCGTTATTGTCACGTCTACGCATAAACTTCGCACATCGTCATTATTATCACTTGTGAATTAGCAAACTAAAGAAATCACTAAAGATGATCACTCCATACCTTCCATCGTCATTTTTAGCTTCACTTTGCAAAATTGCGACTTTTTGTTAAAATTGAATTTTATTGGAATCAGAGGTCAAAAAATGAACTGGACAATTTTACGTTTATTTACGTAATTCAGGCAAAAAAATTGATATGAGAAGAAGATTCATAAAATGTTTTAGACAGACTGGAGGAAACTACCGACGCATCTTCATCTTCCTTCCTATCACTATTTTTCTTTGATTCGTGATAAAAGACAAAAAAGACAAAGCAACTTTGTTAAAATCTTTCAAGGCAACCTTGTCTTTTGTATTTAAAGTGGATTCCTGTGACGCAACGATTGAAAAAGATAAACATTATGACTTTATGTGATGATGAGTGCTGGCTAAAGCCATTCATCATCTTCATCAGCACCTTCATAATATGCATAAAAATTAATGAAAATGTAAATAACATTAATTGAAATTGATTTAATTAAGAAAAAATGATAAATTTATTTAGTAAAGAATTATTTTGGCAGTGAGGATGACAAGAGAAGGATGAAAATTATAAAACTATACAAGCATTTTAGCAACAGCAAATCTGCGAACCATTTCCAGTAGAACCGGCTTGTCCACCGTTACCATTGCTTCCATTTACTCTTACAGCGTTCGGCCTGCAAATCTTTGCTCTTCCGTTGGATTCAATAACGATAGTACAACTGAACGTTATTATCGTACATTTTTTACCTTCTGGATCCTCTGGGGTGGCTCTTGATACTCCATATGCAGGAAAGAAGCCACTTTGTCCGGATAATGAGGGACTTGAAATGGTGGAAGAGCCCCTTTCAACTTGGCCGGTTTGTTCTATTCCATTCCCTCCACCTGATTCGGTGATTGTAGTGGTGGTGGATGGGAGAAAAGAGGATGTGTGTCTTCCATGCCCTGCTGGAATAATTTGTCCGAGACCGTTAATTCTGTAAGGCTGGCCGTTTCTAACAGTAGAGGATGCGGGAGGAACTTGTTGGTAAGTGGTTTGAGGGTGACTGTGACCGTTTTGTGGAGTTCCAATAGGTCCGGTAGGAACGGTTCTATGGCTGTTTTGAGGCTGCAGGGAAGGCTGGTAAGAAGGTAAATGGGAAGTGGTTGTTGCTGGGGTCAAATGAGAACTCTGAACATTCCTTTGCTTGCCCATTTGAGTAAATAGTAGTTGATGCTGGGGTCCCACCTTGTGTAATTTGAGGCTGATAACTACCTTGTGTGTATGTTTGCCTTTCATTTCCATTCCCTCTGGTAATATGCTGGCCTCTCGGGCTTGAAACTGATGATCCTGTCAAACTTCCCGTTCCTCTTTGCCCATTTGTTAAGTCCTGTTGATTATGATAGCCATTTGATGATGTAGTTCTCCCTCCGTTTCTTCTTGACTGATCTGTTTGATGATAAATATCTCCTCTGGTATGTGATGCTGGATAGGATACCGAAGAAGTTGATGGAATACCAGTTTGTTTGTCTTTGTCCGGCCGATCCAACTCCAACTTGTTGATCTTGATAACGACTGACACCGTTCACGGTAGATGATCCTGGACCAGGCTGGCTATCTTGGTAGTAGCGATACGGAACATGACCAGAGGAGCCAGCTCCACCTAAAATAAACAGTTTGGGCTTGAGCTTGACCTATCCCATGGGAGGAAGCGTGAGCTCCTGGAGTATGGCTTTGGACAAACGGTTGTCCACCGGTTGTAGTTGTGGTTCTGTATCCATTTCCATTACGATAGTCTTGTCCAGTTAACGTTGAAGTGGCGGGTACACCAGATTGTCCGCCAGAACCTCCATCTCTGATTTGATATCCTCGATGTGTACCTATTCCACCACCACCTTGACTATCCCTACCTCCATTAGATGCAGAAGATGGATAGAGTAAACTGGGTTGGTGTCCACCTGAGCCAAATCCATTTGTACCAGGTATTCCAGAATACGGTTGCCTACTGACGTGTCCAGAGCTTGATGAAGGTGTTCCAAAGGTGTGCTGGCCATTTATAGAAGGAACACTTGCTCCAAAATCAGTACCTATCCCAGCGTGCCCCCTACCAACCTGTGTAGGACCGCCTGCCCCGCCGTTATTATTATCATTTATCCCAGCGTGTCCCCTGCCAACGTGGGCAGGGCCACCACTATCAGTTCCTGAATGACCAGGAATATTTCCAGTAAATGTTTGGCTAGCATCTCTAAACCCATCAGGGCTCCCATGGTGGATACCCGACCCTTGCAAGTCATGTATACCTGGAGTACGCTGGGAATGACTTTGATCCCCTGATCCACTGTAATACCCTCCATTGTATACTCCATCTCTTCCTCCTCCACCTCCAAAACCCTTTTGCCGTACTCCATGTTGCCCTGCATATCCAGTTCTCGAGTCCTGATAATATCCATTCCCCGGAACAAATCCATTCTGTGTAGCAGTACCACTGCCTCCCCCAAACTGACTTGGATAACCATGCTGAAGCAATCCAGTTCCACCAACTCCACCACCAAAACTTCCACGGCCACTTGCAAATCCTGGACCTCCTACTCCAGCTACAGCTCCACCAGATGTAGCACTTGCACTTGCCATACTCTCTTCATTCGCTGTTTGCCCCAACGTCACCTGAACTTGGGAGCTAGAAGGTCCATTACCTAATCCACTGGCTTGACCAGAACCCCCTCCGTTACCGATATTCAATTGAGCTTGGGCATTTCCAGATGAGCTGCTCATAAAATATTTTTATTAACAATTGCAACGATTTTAATCAAGTATATTTTCACAAATTGTTTTTTATCGCACCTCGCAATTTGGCCCCGAATTCCTACGCCAGAAAGCTGTACTTGAGATTGACTCAACCCTCCATTTTGGGATTGAGCTTGTCCAGAAAATATTCCGCTTCCGAATACTTGCCCTTGTACTTGTGCTTGACTAGCTTGAGC
>JAANSO010001481.1:0-16833 GCA_036507315.1 Lepidocyrtus fimetarius | reverse complement strand
CTGGAGAAATATTTTTAAACACAAAGACACAAACTTGATAATTCCGTTAATTGCTGTAAATTTTCTTGCAAGCGTTAGCGGGAACAAAAGCATTTTTATGAAAATAAATAATTTTCAACCGGGAATTCATTCAATTTATATAAAAGCAGTAAATCCTGTTCAATTCAATAAACAAATTCAACTTCCTTTGTACCTTCCAGACCAATTCATTGGGCTGCAGGTTGTCATGTGCAGGGTTAAAAACCAGAAGTCTCTCCTGTTCCAGGAATTCGTAAAAGTTTACGATAAGTACGTGTGGATTTGTCTGGGATTTTCCATTCAGGGAATACTTGTTGCCCTGCAGAATATAAACATCTTAAAGCTTTGTAAAACGATTGAGTTATTAACTAGCTTAATTAAAGCCTTACTCGAGCAAGGGAATCCATTCAAGGAAGAGCTTTTTGCAAGATTACCCGCTCGTTTAATTTTGGGGACTTTTTTGCTCTTCGGGGTTGTGATAAGCAATGGCTACAAGAACACAAATGTTTACAAAATGATTTCTCCATCGGAACCGGAAAGATATGAGACTTTGCCTGAGCTAATCAATGACCACATTCCAATTTTTTTAGATCCGGATTTTACAAGGTTTAATTTCAACGATTTGGGAAACATGCAAAAACGGAATAAAAGTCCTACCCTTGGGCTAATTAGCTTCGAAACGTGTTATTTTGGAACAGGCATCTGCTATTCTTCAAGACTCCAACTAGTTTCATTCTTTTCAAATGTCTACTCCTGGTTATACGAAAGTGAAACGGAGTTACAAATGCAAAGGATGCTTACCAATTTGACGAGATTTGTACATCCGGAGAAATTCATTCAGGAAGTGGATTTCCGATACAACCAGACGGATCCATTTTGGACATCCAGGACATTTACAAAAGATGACGAGACTGAAATGATTAAGATTTTCCAAGAGGAAAAGGAAAAATATTATTTGAAAATGTTGCGCAAATGCAATGGAACAGGTTTATTGTTACCATCGGAGAAAGCAAAGATTTTTGAGAGGATTATTTTTTCTGATGGAGGAAGGCTGGATCCAAAACGGTATTACCAGCCCGGACTTCATTTCTATTTTGAGGGATTGATCAATCCGAAAATAATTGAAAGAATTGGCAGGTTTAAAACTTCCGGAGTTTTAGAATGGTGGCTACACGTAACGGAATATTTTTGCAATTTAATGGGACAAGAGGAAAGAAATAAAAGAAGGAGTAAATCGGATCCAACAAGCGCGTCACTTTCAGGAAATATTGTTGTCTTGTTTGTTTTATTTTTAGAGGGAATGGCCCTCTCAGGAATTGCGTTTTTAGCAGAAGTTGCTCGTAAGTTTTTGAAATAATTGTATTTTATTAGTTTAAGCCGATTTAAACATTAAAGGGAAGTATACTTAGGAAGTCAAATTCATGCTAATAAAGATGGAAATTACAAGCCAGCATTTATAAAGCTTGAGACTGATATTATTCAGGGTCCCTGAATTGCATAATACATGGGATACAGTTTTTATAGTCCAAAAGCCAAAACTTGAATGAGAAACAAAGCAAAAAAACAAGCTTTCTTGCTGATCAGACTTTGTTTTATTTTTGTCTTGGTTGTGTGACAGTAAAGTAAAAATCTACTTTAGTCACTGCATAAACGCTTTGAAAAACACATTTTCTACAAATCTATTGAACTCCAGCGTGGTAAGGAAATATAACCTTTCTTCTCATGGATTGCATTACGAAAGGATTACATGCTAGCATCAACAAGCTTGCAAAATAAACAAAGCCCGTTCTGTTCGCTACTATTTCTAGATACTTGTTTTTATATTTTACATCTGCTTACAAGTACAGTAAAAAAAAATCGTTCCCATTGCATTGTCAGCTGTAGAGTAAAAGGCAAGGAACTCGATCACAATAGTTAGAAAAGCTAAAGTTTAACACAATTTTAATTAGGAAAATATTTTTTAAAGCTTGAAAGTGAAGAATGGAAATTCAATGTCCAATTTGTGGCAATGGCCCATCCACTATTTCCAATGATCCCGAAGATCTCGCCCTTTTAAACCAATTCACAATTAACCTTTGCCATGACACCGGAGATGACTTAATCGATTTAAAACCGGAAGATTTCCCCTGTAGCGGATGCATCTCTATGTTAACCGCTTATCTCGAAGGAAAGAGGAGAATTCAAGGTATTATAAATGGCCTGAAAGGGGACAATATCTTACTTGACATCAAACGTGTACTAATTGCAGGAGAAAGTATCAAAGTAGAATTAAACGGTGTTCAACTACTCACAAGCCAATTGGACACATCCGTCACTTCTGTAAACTTTCAAAAATTAGCAAGCAAAGGTAAAAATTAAAAATTCCGATTTTTGAAGATCATTATTGATTAGTTAATATTTTTTTTGCACAGCGCTGATTCAAATGAACCGGAAGTTGGAAAACCTGAAGAAAACAAAGTCAAATATTGAACGAGTGATTAGCCAAGCAAAATCTAGTTTAATATCCGAATTCAGTTCAGATATTAACGCCAGTGGAGCATGTTCCGGGGGCGAAGAAAGCACACCAGTGGTGGTAAACGTCGTTAGTGAAAACCCGGAATCCGACCAAGCAGCAGTTGAAGTGAAGGAAGAAGAATCTGAAGCCATTGTGGAAAGTGAAGTTTACATCCATGACCCATTGAATACCGATGGCGATGATGATGATAAGCAACAAAATAATGACAACATTTTCATTCTCACAACGTCCTCAATCCCATCATCGTCGTCCCCAGGATCTTCATTACAATTACGAAGAGCTTCAAAAATAAAAAAGACGATTGCACAGTTACAAAATCGACATCGAATGGTTACCCGAAATGCTTCCGAGAGCAATGAAAGCAATGACATTGCAAACGCGCAGTTGAATTTTTTACGCAGAAACTTTGTTAAAGGAGGTCCGGGCAGCAGATTTAGAATTTGCGACGTTTGCGGAAAATGCTGCAGTTCAAAATCCAATTTAACCCAGCATATAAGAAATACACATTTGAAGCTGAATGTGCGGGTGTGTACAAAATGTGGTGCCAGTTTTAACTGCAACTCTAATTATAAAGCACATCAAATGAGAGTTCACAAAGAAGTTTTTTAATCAAGTTGTAAAATTAATAAAAATTTTGGTAGTGTTGGATGAGAAAGGGACATTTTTTGATGCTCTGTACAAAATCAAGTGTCATTTTGAAACACAAAAAAGCAATATAGTTGGGCAAATTCATGTCAAATAAATCCCAAGATTGGAGATTGTGGAATGCTAGAGAACACCGTACAAAAATTAATAAAAAAATTTAAGTACTGATGAGCTTTTTATTAGATACAGGCAATTAGTTGAAGTTTTTATAATAGCCTTGAATATTTTTGTAAAACGAATGTTTTTATTTATTTTTAGTGTAATATTGAATAATCAACTTTTAATTTTATTATAATAAATCCTGAAATTACCCCATGAAAATAGCTGTCACCTGCAATATTTAATTGTGATGATTAAAATAATCCTCAAACAAGATCAATCCAAAAGTCCCTCTTGGATTGCTGCCCTCACATCCCTCTTCAAAATCTCCAGTGGATGTTCAATACCGGCGTAAACCTCTGGCACAAACCTCTCCAGTTTCTTACTAGTCCAAAACTCTTCACATTCTTTCCACCCTTCCCAAGCTTCATTCCCGTAGTTCTGGAGAAAGTTGAAGAGATTCTTGTCCTGATAGATAAGGCGAAGATCGTAAATCATTGCTTTCTTCAAAGCGGCAGCCGTTCCAACCTTCTGGAAGTTTTTCTTGGCTGTCTCGAATATATCTAAAAGCCGTTGGGTGGCTTCACCGGTGCTCATTATGGACATTGGGCGACCCAGATCTTGAGCCAGCTGTGGAATGCAGTCTCGCAATAGCAAAGGTCGCGGATGAGACAAGTGAAAAACTTCGTTTGGAGCTTCATCGTTGAAACTCAAAGAGGTCATTATTTTTACTGCAATATCCACAGGGACGACGTTGATCGGAGTAGGGTCATTTGAGACAAATCCTTCTTTTAACACAAACAAAATCACCCTCATCAAGTGCGTCCCTTCGACGAAGGACTTCCCAGAAGTTGTGGGAGCCCTGAAAGTGCAGCATCGAAACACCTTCACAGGGATCCCTCTCTCCTCCACAGCTTGTTTTAAATGAAGCTCGCAAATCATTTTGGAAATGGGGTAGCCCATGGTTGTTCCAAGGGATGCGAGCCTTTCCAAAGATGGCCATGTCTCAAGGAGTCGTCCATCTTCCCCGGTGTTCCAGGAAGTCGTGAATAAAGTGGATGTGTAGAAAACGTGCTTGGTTTTTCCTCTGCAAGCGAATCGAAGAATGTTCAGGAGTCCTTCGACATTAACACTTCGGACGTCTTTTGAGCCTTTAGGAACATTCCTGTAGTAATCCGAGTGATGGACCAATGCCCCAAGATGGAATATTCCGTCAACTTCTTCGCAATTTTTTAAATATTCGTCCTCTGGTAGACCAAGGTTAGCCAGGGTGAAGTCTCCAGTGATAAATTGGACTCGTGTTTGCAAACTTGTGACATCCAAGTCAATCCGATTCTTTTCCATGACAGTAACAAATCGTTTCTTCGGCTCTTTCCCCCTAACCAAGCAGTTAATCTTTATAAGTTGGGGGCATACTTGTAAAAGTTCTTTTAACAAATGCGAGCCCACAAACCCTGTGGCTCCAGTCAACAATAAAATCTTTATCTGAGAAGGAGCAACATCAGAGTCTGGACGTTCTACTTGAATATCTGTAGGAAGTGGGATATCAAGAAGGCTCTGTTGCCGAACTTCTTCCCAACTTGGTGCCGAAACTTCTTTCCATTTCCCTTCAATGACTTCCACCAACCTGGAAGCCAAACTTTTTAAAGTCTTGCAGTCCTTAGTTAAACCTTGGGGTATTGTGAGTCTTTTCCCCACGAGTGCTTGCATAAGATTGAGTAGCTCAATCATCATCAAAGAATCCATTCCCATAGCAGACAAGTCCGTATCTTCATGAATTGAGTCTTGTGGCCCCAACCGAAGAACATTTCTTAAAAGTTGCTCCAGAGACTTTATGGACACCTGTAATTTTTCTCCAATTGTCTCCCCACAGTTGGAGTATTCTACCCAGAACGTTTCGCTGTTAATTTTGTTGCTATTACTTGATTTTTTTTCTAAACTTGAGGAAATCTGCAATATTTTCCCATCTATTATTCCTTTCATGTAGGGAAATGAATCCAGAAATGGGGCCAAGTTTTTATTAAGATTGACGACCGTTACAGAATTTAAATTTTTCCTGAGAATCAAATCCAGCGACCTAATCCCTTGTTGGAGGCTAAACGGAAGAATAAATTTTAGCTCGAGATTTTTTGCCACTCCAACTTCCGCCCATTGTCCCCAATTAATAGTTGTAGCGGGAAGGCCGCGACTGTTTCTGTAGTGGGCAAGGGTGTCTTGGAAAGTACAAGCAGATATGTGAGAAGCTTGACCAGCCGGAGCAAGTTTTGCAGCAACGGAAGAGAAAAGAACAAAGTGTTCTAGATTTAACCCTTTTGTTAACTCGTGGAGATTCCAGGAACCTTCAATTTTAGAGCGGAATGTCTTTTGGAAATCTTTCCAGCTCAGATTCTCAATCCTTCCGTCAGATAATGTTCCAGCGGAATGCATTACTCCACGCAAGGGATAAGGCAGGTTGGCAGAAATGTATTGGAATATCCGTTCACAGTCTTCCATGCTTCCAACGTCCCCTTGGAGTACTGTTACTCGACAACAATGTTCCTTTTTGAGGCTTTCCAACACCACCAAAGCTTCTCTAGTTGGAGGGCTTCTTCCAATTAAGACCATATATCGAGCTCCTTGCTCAACCATGTATTTGCAAACTTGCAAGCCAATCCCGCCAAGGCCTCCAGTGATCAGATATGCACTTCTTTCATTAAAAAGTGGAATAGTTTTCATTCCATTTGATTTTGTCTTGTCCGGCATTGAAATCACAACTTTTCCAATATGATTTGCTTTCTGAAGATATGTCAAAGCGTCTCGAATATCCCCGGCATCAAACCTTGTGTAAGGAATTGGCTGAATCTTTTTATTTTTCATCCATTCTGAAGCCACCAAAGTGTATTTCTTTTCATATAAGATTTTTTCAAACTCGGATGGGTCAATAATTGAATATTTTATGTCCGGACGGAGTTCAGCCATTTCTTTTTCATTGAAAATGTTAAGCTTACTTATTTCAATGAAATGAGCTCCAACTGCACAAGCATCCAGGGTAGCTTCCTTAATCCCAGGCCCAGTTATGGAATTCAGAACAATGTCCACTCCTTTCCCTCCCAATACGTTCAAAATTTCTTTGGAGAAGTCTGCAGTTCTAGAATTAAACACATGGGAGATTCCAAGGGACCTCAAATAACCTCTTTTTCGCTCACTTCCAGCTGTACAAATAATTCGGAGCCCAAACTCCTTCGCTATTTGAATTGCAGCAAGACCCACCCCACCGGAAGCGGCGTGAATTAAAATAGTTTGACCTTTTCTTGTTGTTCCCAGTTCTACAAGTGCGTAATGTGCTGTGGAGAAAACCAACGGGAGAGAGGCAGCCTCTGTAAATGTGAAATTCGCTGGAATAGAATCCACTTGGTTTTCTTCTATCTTTACGTGGCTTATCAAAGGTTGATTAATTGAATGAATGCCAAACACTTCATCACCCAGCTTCCATTTCTTCACAGAGTTTCCAACATTAGTGATAACTCCGGCAAAATCCACTCCAATATTATTTCTCTTTGCAAAATAAGACGATGGCTTCAATACGCAAAGAACGTCGCGAAAGTTTAACGCTGAGCAAATCACTTTTACTTCAATTTCGTTGTTTTTTAATTTGTTAATGGAGGGCAGAAACTCAAACGTTAAATCTTGAATTGTTTGTGAGGGAGGCATCAAAAGTTGAAATCTTGTAAAGGGTAAAAACAAAGATTGGTTTGGAGGCTTTGAGGCAGTAAATGTTGGAGAAAACTTGTTCATTCCACGAAAAACACAAATTGGAGAAGTGTTTATGTCCAATTTGTTAAATAATTCTTGAAATCCTTCCCATAAAGCTGTCTCCATATCTTTCACAGGGTCCAAGTCAAGAATTCTCAACTTTATTGCCTTATTCTCGTTTATTGCAGCAATGCTCATTCCAATCAAAGTGGAGGGAGCAGGATCCAAACAGATTGTGTCTTCAACAGGGAACTGACCCTTTGTTAGTAAAAACACTGGTGGCAATTGTGGATGCCCCACCGGGGTTAGTTTTAGCAAAGACTGGAGAAAGTTCAAATAAGATTTAGCCAACCATTCTTGACCGTTACGGGGAGACTCCAAGGGTAGAGTCACAATTATTCCTTCGATGGAAGCTGTAGATATAACCTCTTCAATCTCTGCGTAGTTTACATTCCAGTTAGTTTTATCAAAAGGAGTTTTAATTCCATCATTGGGGGATTTAATTAGCACAACCCTTTTCCTTCCAATCAGTTCAAAATGTTTGATTAATTTTTGCACATAGGCTTGATCTTCTCTGTAAAATATCAGCCATTTCGGGAACGTTTCCTTGTTTGAAGGGAGTTCCCTTGCTGTATTGGAACAAATCTGTTTTTGTAGCTCATTCGGAGCAGATTTGTTTTTGCTGAATTCATCCGCTCTGCAAACTATAAGTCCCATGCTGCCATGTTGCAAATGTTGAAACTCAGAAAAGCCCGTTTCATTGGTGACTTTCTTCCATTTCTCAACGGAAAGCATGCAGTGGGCGGGGCGAAGCTCAAAATCGTTAAATCTCCAAAATCCATCAAGGAGTCCAAAGGTACAATCTAAAAGTCGGTCTTTTCCAATAGTCTCACTCATCCATAGATTCCCCTTCTCCACCATCACTTTGCGGATATTCAACAAAGACTCTTTTATGTCCCTCGTGGCGTGAATAACATGGACTGCTAAAACAATATCAAAATACCCCGGAGAAAATCCCTGGCTTGTTACATCCTCTTCCAGATTAAGTTTTTTAAATTTCATTTGGGCCTTGTACTTTGCAAACTTTTGCTCAGCGGTTGAGAAAAAAGAAGAGGAAATATCCGTGTAAACGTATTCAAACAGGATATTTTCCTGTTCCAAAGTTTCTAAAAATGATTCTGTTACTGCACCAGTTCCAGCTCCAACTTCTAAAATACGTAGGATTGGCACTGAAGATCCTTCTTTTTTTATTTCCTTAAAATTATCTTTTAATCCGTTCCAGTGCTTAATGAGCAGGGCGCGAAGCTCTGAATTTATTTTGCTGCACATCACTTCATAATAGACCGGAGCTGAAATATTTTTCAAATGTTGTTTAGGGTAGAGAATTGGCAAAGCGTCTTCTTCTCCGGTTAAAAATTTATCTAATTTTTCTCCGGTGAGCTGAAGAAACAAAATGGGAACATCCAACGTCGGTACTTGGCTAGTTTTATTTGAAAGAATCCGAGTTTTATTGAACATCCCTTCAATTTCTTGCTCAATTTGCCCTAAATCAGGGAGCTTCTCCGTTACTAAATATTCTTCTTCGTTCACCACATCCCATTTTTTACTTATCATTCCATCCTCCTCCAAAATGGTGAGAAAGTGATGGAATAATTTATCATGTTGCTTTGAAATACCCAACCCTTCAATTAATTGCTTTTCTTGAAACTCCATTCCTGTTTTTGGTGACCAACCCAAGTTTAACATTGCTTTTGCGATATAAAGTAAGGACAATCTATTGACATCCATAGAAATACTTTCCTTGTCTTGTTCATCTGACCATTTCTTACTTTTAGAAGCTGTTCGAGCAAGATCTACTCCATCGGCGGTTTTTCCAAAATCAAAACGAGCTTGGGACCCGATCTTCTCCCATTTGTAATTGTAAAACCCGGGCAAAGAATCCAGCTGTGCGTCCAACACAGCTTTCACACTATCTACTGTCGTCTCTGTCATTTTTAATTTGTAAAGCATAGCCACTAAACTTCCATTTTGGTCTAGAAGTAGTACAGTGCCTTGATCCAAATTAGGAGTGTAAGCAAAGCACTGTAAAGTCTTCAATGGTTTAAACCAAATAAACCGTTGGCATCCTACTGGAACTAATAAAATTGGTTTCTTCCCGTTTTTCAATTCCTTGTCAAAATGAGGAAAACCTCCTGCTTGCATCATTGTGTCAATTAAAATTGGATGGAGAAGATAAGCATCGTTATTTTTATTTTGTGGAAGTGTCAACTCCGCCAAAAATTGATGAGATTTCCAACATTTCCAAACTTTCTGAAGTGTACGAAACCCCACACCAAAATTAAGACCGACGGTGGAGTAACGCTCGTAGAAAGTTTTTTCAATGGATTCCTCTTTTACCGTTGATTTTAAGTTAGAAATAGTCCTCAGATTTTTATCTGCGTTGTAAAATTTTAAAAGTGTATTTAACCCTTCTGTTTCATCTTCAGATGGACTAAAAATATTTTCAAACTGTGGATGGAAGGAAGCTGAAGCGTGTTTAACCCATTTCGATCCATTTCCCCCATTCTCCAAGTTGTTTTCTAGCTCATGATAAACTGAAACTTTGAAACAATTTTTTTCACTTTTATTTTCGTCCACAATTGATTGGCAGGTAGGCTTCTCTCCATTGAAATCTTCGTTTAACTCCAGTGGGCTAAAAATTTTTAGGTTTTTTAACTGAATTGGGACAGGGGGCTTTAGAACTTTTTGAGTTGTTCCATCTTCTCCGTAAAAATAAGCCAAACCTGCCGCCAACAACATCTCAATGTATCCGGCTCCCGGGAAAATAATATGGTCTCCTAACTTATGCTCTTTTAAATAATTCAGTTGCTGGGGCGAGCTTGGAATTTGAGATTGAAACACAGCCGTATTTGTAGGATTGTTAAATCTTGCGCCCAATAAAGGATGGAATGACTTTGGCGTACGAAAATGAGAAGGAAGGTCTGGCCAGAACTTTTTCCTTTCGAAGGGATAGGATGGAAGAAGGTGTCCAACTTTGTTCCTGGAGTAGTCTTGATCTATCCCGGCCCAGTTTATATCCAACCCGCCAACATAAAGTTTTGCCAAGGAGCCTAGAATTGTTTTCCAATCGTTGTGGTTTCTTCTGAGAGAATGGAGGCAAGTTATGAGGTTTTGGTTTCCATGTGAAGCATCCTGGAGCGCGTTGGCCATCACAAATGCAGAAAGTACCGGATGTGGGCCAACTTCTAGATAAACTATGCTTTCGTCTTTTAAACACCGACACGCTTGAAGGAAGTTAACAGGTTCTCTGGTATGTCTCACCCAGTAACTTCCATCCACTTTGCTAAGAAATTGTCCTTCCATCCCGGAAATAAATTTTATTTTGTCTCTGAACTCTTTATATTGTAATTTTCCCGCTGCTGCTCCATATTCTTTTAAAATTGGGTCCATATCTTTGGAGTGGAAAGCATGAGTGGATTGAAGAAGAGTGCATTTCACGTTTCGTTTGTTCTTTAAGAACTCTTGAAATGCCAAGACAGCTTCAGGGCATCCTGCGACAACGGTTTGATCATCAGTATTAAATGCTGCGTAGTCCAATTTTAAGTTTTTACTCGAGAAAAACTCTTTCTGCAGTTTATCCACAGTTTCTTTGTTTGCCTTCACAACTAGCATTTTCCCTGGAGGGAGGTTATCAATCAATCGGCTTCTCTCAGCAACTAGTCTCATTGCATCTTCAATGTCTAAAATGCCAGCGCAAGTGGCGGCACAAAATTCCCCCAAACTGTGTCCTAAAACGTAATGAGGTTGAACTTCCCAACTCTCCCACAACCGCATTAAACAATATTCAACAACAAAAATCCCCGTCTGGCTGTAAAGGGTTCTATTTGCCGTCTCAGCTTGCTCCGTCTCCTGGAAATATACATCCTTTAGGGAAATGTTATAATTGGATTGGAGCCATTCATTGCAAAAATCAAAATGGGATTGGAAGAGAGGAGAGGTCTCGTACAATTCTTTAGCCATTCCTTGATATTGCGAACCTTGTCCAGTAAAGAGAAAGCAAATTTTAATACCCCGGGTGATTTCGTTTCTTTCATAACTTCGCGTGCTTAAAAGGTTTTGAGCGGACTCAAAATCTTCAGCAATTACTGCAGCCCTGCAGTTAAAATCAGATCTTCCGACATTTGCCGAATAAGCTAGATCTGCAAAAGTGCAGTTATGTTTTTCAATTTGCTCTTTAAAAGAGATGATGTGTTTATCAACATGGGCATCCAGGGCGGAAGGTGTTTTTGCAGTGATTTTTAAAATGTGGATGGGTCGCTCTAAACCTTTTTTAGAAATATCTAAGGTTTTAGGCGGTTCTTGCAATACAACGTGACAGTTTTTTCCAGCCAGGCCAAACGAAGACACTCCAGCAATTCTTGGTTTTAAAGGTATCCTGGGCCAAGGAACAAGTTCCATAGGAATTGTTGCTTTCATTTCCTCCAAATTTATTTTCGAATTCAGCTTTTTAAAGTTAATATGTGGAGGAATTGCTTCCTTTTCCATGCTTAGAATCACCTTGATTAATCCAGCAATCCCACTGCATGATTCAGTATGCCCCAAGTTTGTTTTAACAGAGCCAATTGTAAGCAAACCTTCTCTTTTAATCCCCTTTGCGTATATTTTAGAAATTGCTTCCATTTCTACAGGGTCCCCAACTTTAGTCCCTGTTCCGTGAGCTTCCACATAGCTCACTTGGACAGGGTCCACCCCTCCGTCTTTCAAAGCAAGTTCAATCGCCTCCATTTGACTGGTCACTGTCGGGGTTCCCATGCTGGAGTTCATTCCTTCTTGGCTCACGGCACTTCCTCGAATTAAACCCCAAATCATGTCCCCGTCTCTTACCGCGTCCGAATATTTTTTTAGGACCAAAGCACCTACTCCTTCGGCCCTTGCAAAGCCATTAGCAGACTCGTCAAATGTTTTACACCGGAATTCTGGTGATAAAACTGCAGGAAGGTTATCGACGGTAAAGGGTGTAACAAGAATGTTTACTCCACAAGCTACTGCAATGCTGCAATCATTATTTTGCAAACTTTTGCACGCCATCGAGACCGAAGTTAAGCCAGCCGAACAATCCGACTCTGTTCCTATGCATGGCCCTGTCCAGCCCAAAAGCTGCGAGATTCTTGCAGCTCCCACCCCAACACAGGTCCCTTTGTAATTCCTGTAAAAATTTGAAGCTGCATCGTTATCAACCAATTGCAGGATCTCTTTGTATTGGTTTAACCAACTTCCAAGAAAAACTCCTCCGCGAATCCCACGTATCTTTTGGGGATTCATCCCAGCATTTTCAATACTCTCCCAAACGACCTCCATTAAAATCCTATGCTGCGGGTCCATTGAAGCAGCTTCCATTGGACTCACTTCAAAAAACTTAGCATCGAATTCATCAATAGGAACGGAAAGGAACCCAGCTTCCACTTGCTCCATCTCTTGGAGAAAGCCAAATTGTTGCACGTTTGTCCAACGATGAGGTGGTGGATTTCCAACAACATTTTTTCCGGCTTTCAGTACATCCCAAAACTCGGATAAATTGTTGGCTGAAGGGAATCGACAAGCCATGCCAACCACAGCAACCGCCTCCCTTTTTTCATTTTTTGTACTCTTAACTCTATCCTTCCCCTCGTCATATTCCAATACTCCTGTTTTTGAATTATAAAATCTTTATTTCAAAAACTAATTTAAGTTTAATATTTTAAATATTGCATATACTTACGCTTCATATTCAGCAAAAAACCTTTCCGAAAGTAATTGATTAAAAAATATTTTAAGTAGCATCGACACTGACAAAACCAAGAATAAGTTTTTACTATTCAACTTCAGCATTTTATAAGAAAGGCTTTAGTATTTAAATGCGGCTAAACCTTGTTTGCGTTCATTTTTACGAGTCAGCGGGGAGCATTAATTATGAAATCTTTATCAACAAAAATAAATGCAAATTGGCAAAGATAGCGGCTTGGTCGTTGCATGCAATTGTTTTTGCAAGCTTTAAGCAAGTGTCCATGCAGACTTGCTGCCTTTTATTTAAATGACAATTGAATAATATTCCACTTTGTATTCTACTCGTTTAGCCAATAAATAAAAAATAAAAGTCAGTAGTGACGCTCAAGATTTTTTATCAGGCTATTTTTCCACCTGTATTAAAATTAACCTCGTAATTGAAGCTAAAAGATCAAAATTCCTAAGTCATTTTAAAACACTTTGTTCCTTTTTATTTAAAAAAATGAAATATGAAATTTGCAAAAGTCAAATCTGACAACGCCAGATTGACATGCAAAATAAACCAGTTTATAATTGAGTCGTTTACATGAGGTGATATTTTACAAACATACTTGCAAAAGGTGAAAAACGGAAAAAGCCCGTATGATGGCAAATTTAGTTAAATAAAAATGGGTTCCAAGCGTATCTGCCAGCTTTGTAAAATAGTAAACCTGAATCTCAAGGTTTTCGTAAGATTCTTTTTGTGTCCGTGTAGTCTTATATAAGCAAGCTTTTAATTTTAGATTATTATTTGTTTTAAGAATCCTCTGTAAACGGTTACAAACCTGAATGCAAAGATTTAAAACTGGTCACATTGCGAAATGAAGGATTGGGGTGGAAGGTTAATTATCTTTATATTTCAAGTGTAATTATTACACCTTCCAATTTTCAAGTACATTGTCTTAACCTTGAGAGTACCAAGGAAGGAAGGAAATGCACTGATTTGTCCAGTGTGCCAGTGGACTTTAGTTGGGTAAAATAAGCATAATTTTAAAAAACCAAGTCTAGAATTTTTACGATTCTTTTAAAAATCTATATTTAAGGTAATATCCATTAAGAACTGGTACTACGTGACAATGAGCCGGCTGGATGCATATTTATACGCAATAAAATACACTTGGAAAAGAAGGAAGATACATCAGGGAAGATGAGTTATATTACAAAGGCAGCTTCGGTTGGAAATATAATTTCCCAAAGCTCTTCTTTGATGGTTATGGTTTTGGAGGAAAGCCATACCATGCAAAGATAAACTTGGAAGATAACCACTTCGGCAAAATTAAAATTTTAAAATGAACGGAGATATGTAAAAAAGTAAATCATTTTTAGTTACGGCAACATTGTAAAGTACCTCATTATTATAATGTAATTTTATTTCTAGCAGTAATTCATTTTTTTAATTTAGAATATCTTGGAATGGCGTATAGCACTTTAGTAGGTAATAAAACCTTTCAGTTTTTTGCTTTTTGTTATACCAACTTTACTGAAATAGGGTGGTCTGTAGGCAGCCCTTTTAAAACCCTTCCGGATGAAACAATCAAAATTATATTTCATCACGCTGAGTCACTTGTGTTTAAAAAAGAAAACTTTGGCTTAATGCGGCATTATTATTGAAATATCTCAGACAACGATGAACCCATGGATGCTGCCAGAAAAAGAAATTGACAATTCAAGTGATAAAAACAAGCTATAAATAAATGTAAAAACAGTTAATTTTAATTTTTATTACCTATTTAAAATTACTATCTAAACATCTTGTTTGGTTCTATTACTGCTGATTCAATAAATACAAATATAAATAGATATTTAGCCCCCTACGCGTGTAAATTTAGTTATTTTTTGCACTGAATGCATATAAAGCAAAACAAAATTTTGAATTAAGAGTCACTCAACACTTGCGCTATTTCGACTGTATATGGATCTGAAGCATAATCAACTAAAATATAATTTTATCTGCGTCTCTAGTTTCAGAAAAGGTTTTGCTTTTAAATGAGATTTAGTTTAGTGTTAATCAAGACGTAGCATAGAGAAGACGTATTTTTTCAAAGACTCCTCACCACACTCAAAACATTATTGGCATAAAAGTTATTCAATGGAATTTACATTAGTTTGCTGTTTAATTTTGTTTTTTGTAATTATATTCGAGAAATGGAAATTCCGAGCGTATCCACCCGGTAATACAATATCATTTAAGAAGGGTTGGGTTGGTTTATTTAAAATTTATAAATTTATTATAAAAAGGCCCGTTTGGATTTCCATTTGTGGGAAACATTCTACAAAGTGGATTAATTGGAGGCCAGTTACCTGCTGTTGCTTTTAAAAAGATAGCAGCAAAGTATGGTGACGTGTTTTATTTAAAAATTGGACTAAAGGAAGCGGGTAAATTAAAAAAAAGATTAAAAATATTCAAATTGATCACTTTTAATTGTACAAATTGTAAATTACACATTTTGCAGTTGTTTTTAATTCAACAAAGTCCATTTTAGATATCATGAATAACAAAAGTTGCCAGAATAGAGCTCAAGACATGCATCCTGTAATATTGCAAAGAATGTTTAATCAAAATTTAGGTACATTATTGACATTTTCAGTTAAGAACCTCTCCATATGTAATGATTATTTAATTCAAGAACATTTTGAATATAAGGTTTGTTATTTGGTAATGGAACGGAATGGGAAACTATACGACGATTTACTATCCGTACTCTTCGAGATTTTGGATTTAATAAAACCGTCTCAATGGATTCCGTCATTACGGAAGAAGTGGAAAAACTAGTTGTTTTTTTAAAACAAGAACAGAAAGACAATGATAGCATCTCAGATTTAACAAATCTACTGGGAGTAAGCACAATAAACATCTTGTGGAGATTTGCTACGGGGATCGATTACAACTTAAATGACGCTAAATTGCAGAAATTGGTCAAGTTAAATAACGCAATGGTTAAAAGCTTCAACTTAGGCCAAAATTATGCAACAGCTTACCCATTTCTTTACAATTGGTTTCCAACTTGGATGGGAAAAAATTTTCAAAAAAGAATATCACTCAAGCTCGAGAACTTTATTAAAGAAACTGTGCAACATCATTGGAAGAAAAAAGATTACAAAAAAAGTTCAAATTGTTTTTTGGATGCTTTCCTAGCTAAAATGGATGAAGAAGAACACAAGCCTGGCTCTGTTTTTAATTTGGAACAGCTTATTATTTGCTTAATGGACATGTTCCAAGCTGGAGCAGATACGACAAGTAACACTCTGAGTTTTTCTTTTCTTTATATGCTGACCCATCCTGAAATTCAAGAAAAGGTTCAAAAAGAACTGGATGAAAATCTGGGGAAAGATGAGATAATCACAATTCAATCGAGAGCAAAGCTGCCGTATACATTAGCAACTCTTATGGAATGTGCAAGGTTTGCTTCAGTGACCCCAATTGGAATTACAAGGGAGGCAGTGAAAGACTTTTATTACCAAGGATATTTAATTAAAAAGGTTGCAAAGCTTTTTATGCAAAATTTATTTAAATTTTTTTGGATTTAATAGTTTATTAATGTTTTTTTTAGAAATTATTGTTAATTTTGAACTTGTATTGTCCTCGATTTGACGAATCCATTTGGGGCGATCCGCTTGTACTTCGCCCGGAAAGGTTTTTAAAAGCTGATGGAACAGAAATTAATATGAAACTTGTTGCGAAAATTAACCAATTTGGATCTGGGCCAAGAATGTGTCCGGGTGCAAACCTGGCAGAAAACATGCAGTTTATTTACTTTGCTTCAATTCTTAAAAAGTTCAAGGTGAAGAAAGCCAACGAAACTGATGTTTTGTCATTGGAACCTCAACTAGGAGTTGCTTATTCTCCGCAGCCTTATAAAATTAAGTTTATTCCAAGACAATCAACAATTTAAACTGTAAGGGTGCTTGAAATGAAATATTTGGAATGTCATAAAACAAATAATTGACATAACTTGATATAATGATAATATTAAACATTTATTAGTTTATAAAACTTTTCAATTAAATTAAACAATTCAACA
>JAANSO010001480.1:0-16834 GCA_036507315.1 Lepidocyrtus fimetarius | reverse complement strand
TTTAAACCTTTGTAACTTTCTTTCCTTGTACAGGTATGGAGGGAGATCTTTGACAAGATTGAGGACGACAAAGACAAATTAAGTTTCCTCCGAGCGCATTCAGCTTTTCGGGAACTTTTTGAAAAGAAACATGTGGAACTGGGGTTTATTTCGGTAAGAAAACTATTACGCAATATTTTTATTCATTTGAAGTTAAATTCTTCTTTCCTTATTGTAAAATTAACCATTTCTTATTTCGTTTCAGGCTTTGCCCGTACTTATGGACTACTTCGAAAGGGATTTGGTCAGACTGAACAGAGAAAGAAGAGAGTCAGTTCTCTCATGCCGTCTCGTCTCCCGAAAATGCTCCCAAGCTGTTGATAACTGGATAGAATTCCACTGGGAAAACGAAATTGATCCTCCTCGTATTCTTTGCAAAGAGAATAGGTTCAATTATACTGAACTTTGGACTCGACCTCAAGTTGAAAAGTTCACGAAAGACTTTGGAGATCTTTCTAATGACCGAATGCCAGTCCTTTCCAGGTCTTTAAACATTTCAATTCCTTTGTACGAAGAAGGCCGACTGGTTGCAGATGTTATGAATGCGGAGCAAGAACTTGAGGATAATGAAAGAACAACCGAGATTTTAACAAGGATTGGGGCGCATGTTAGAGCATTGAATGTGGACATTGCTCTTTCGGACAATCCAGGAGTTGACAATGTAGAAAACGCGCGGGATCTCATTGTAACTTTCAAGTCAGTGTTGGAACAAGTTCCGAACTTGAAGTCCCTGACCACTGACTGGGACCCCATTGTGCATCCAGAAGAAATGGGTGAAATACTGGACTTCCCGAAGTTGCCCAAGCTTATTCACTTGCGCCTGGCTCCTAGTGAGATACCAATAGATGCAGATGAACATGAAGCAGTTGTCACTGATTTTGCCCCTTTCGAACGATACTTTCCACAGCTTATTCATCTCCACCTTTTTAGTTTGGACGGTTGGAAAGAGGACTACATGGAAGCGGGAAGGTTCCCAAAGTTGCGTCATCTAAAGCTCGATGATGTCGTCCCGGGGAATTTCAAACACAGAAGGAAGTTATTGAGAATGTGTCGGAAGTTGTTTGCCCCCAATTTGGAGACTTTGTCTGCTTTCCTTCGTGGCTTTACAGAGAAGGAAAGGGATAGGATAACTCGTTGGATTGAGAAGTGGCTGAAAATGTTGAACAAACTTTTCAAGGATGAGAATGTCGAATGGGCATGGGATGGATGTCTGGGAGAGGAAAACCGAATTAGCTTCGTGAGAATTTAAATAATTGCGCCATTACATAATATTTCGATATATGTAGATGATGAATTAAAATATTAGATAGTAGCGTAATATTGACTTTGTATGAATGCAAGTCCCATTTGACGATTGCTAATGGAGTATTAAGTTTTTGCAATTTAATACTTATTGTGGATGTTGTTTAATGTTAACATCCCTTCTTTTGGTTGTTAAAATCATTTTGTTGACCTAAAAATAGTTGCATTAATTTGAAGTTATTTTGACAATGTATTACACGACAGTTAAAATATTTTTTGAAATGTATGATTGGGTTTAGCGGTATATTTCGTACATTTATACGTAGCTCAATGTACCAATATTGATGAAATCCTTTCTAATTGTGTTAATAAAAATATGATGAAATAATATTTTGTGATCAGAAATTAGTTATTTCATAATCATTCTCATGCTACATAGGATCATATGACGCCTTCGACATCTTCTTTTCCTACGCTACTTTTTTCTTTACTTTCGCATCGCATTTTTGCATGCTTGAGAGTGCCTTCTAACAACCCTTTGAATTTTATTAGCATTTTAGATTAATCAAGACTGGAGCAGGGGGCACTATTATCCTGGCTACTTTCTCTGTAGTTCTACCCATGTTGTAAAGCTATGAGCCTCCAAGTTACTAACAAAACTAAATCACAATCCCACCCGATATTGAAAGCCCTAACTTTGCCGCAATTACTATTTGCAGCAGTTAAGCTAAATATAAAACTGAAAGTAGAACTGAATATTAAGAAAATAAATAAACCGGCTGAAATGGACTCACTATGTAGTTAGCAAGGTGTAACTACTCCTTGTTAACTCCTTTCTTTCATATTTTCCCTCTTAACTACTTATTAAAAATGAAAATAAAATTGATAAAACGACGGTTTTGTTCCAAGCCAGACATTTACGATTACGAGACAGAAAATAAACATGTGGCTTCAAATAACAGTCTACAAGACAAGTCTACATGAAAATGGCTTTTATTAAAATCCTCATACTATTTTAATTCCATGTTGCAAAATTACTTTTACAGTTAGCACGTTTTCTAAACGAGCAGTACAATCCTTTAAATCTTACAAAATTTATCTAAAATCTATTTCATTCTGAGCTCAGAGTATTCTTAAACTGCAAACTTCTAGAATATTTGTAAGTGTAAAGGAACATCCATTTTTCAGCTTTTTCAAGTTAACAGCAACAATTCTAATTATTAAAATAGTTTTGCCTAAAAATCATGTTAAGGAAAGCAAGACAAGCCTCACGCAGTTAAAAACCTAACATAATATTTAATAAATATAGGTGTTAATCAGGAAATAGCTGCAACTTGTAATTAACCCCTGACAGGTTTCCTAGCACGCCTAAACATGATTCGCAATTAAAATCAATCTAAAGAATCAATGCAAATTCATGCAAAACTTAATCCATTTAATAAAAACAAGGAAGCTTTTCTCACTTTTAATTTCGCATTTTGTTGTGGAAGAATCAATCATTCTATTTTCATTAATTTCTCATTATTTTGGCATGCACAGTGAGAGTTTTTCAGTTGAAAAACAAAGTTGAATGGAGAGAGTGTTCATGTCTAAGATTTTGCAAGAAGGAAACAATTGCAATTAGAAACAAAAATCATTTCTGGTTAAAATGGTGTCCTATTATTATGTCTACATTTTACTCCAGAGCTCATACAAACCTTTTTTGGTCTGTTCATTTTTAAACAATAATTTACTTGGTTTAGCTTGGCAATTATAACTTTAAATTTTAATTATAATTAAAGCACACGTGTTAAAATACTTTCTAACTACGCAGTAAACCCATTTTAGTCGTGTTAATTTTGTTGCTCGAAAGCTCGCGTCTTTAATTTAAGCTTAATTTTAGGATTAAGTAAAGCCAAATCCAGTACACCAGGAAATTCTTGCTAGAAAGGAGTCCGCTTTGGTTAAGTCAACAACCGGAAATGCTAATAAAATCTCAAGGGTTTTTAGAGGACATCCTCAAGGTAAATTCTGTTGGAAGAAAAACTCGTACTGGAGTGGAGCACTTGGAATGGGATTCCAATGAACGATTCCACTTTAAAGAATGTCGATCTAGCAAAAACGTACTAATTTTAAACTTATCAACTTGTTTCTTGATAAGTTGGATTCAATTGTGCCATGTTTGGAGCAAGCACTCCTTAAATGATGAGGATATGGATAAGTCGCTTGCTTACGCAATTAAAACGCAGAATGTTATGTGGTTTGCAATCTACTCTTGCGCTGGAACATTTTATTTGGCATTGCTCTTGAAAGGAAAAGACGTTGCGAGTTTGTTGAATGGATTGATTGAGATGGAAAAGCAAGTGAATCGGGAGAGAGGTAAGTCAAAAAATTGAGAATTTATTAATTAAAATAATAATTAATTATTTCCTGGGCAGAATTCAAGCTGGAGAAGGAGGCAGACCTAAACTTTGTGAAAGTTGTGAAAGGAGCCAAGACGATTTGCAAATACCAGGCGTATTTAAGCTCACTACTTGGAGTTTCTGTTGGAACGGCTGCCGCGCTCATTCCGTGGCTTCCGGTGAACAATTTGTTCTTTCTGGAACGTTACAGCAAATCAGATAGAATCTCTCATTCCTCCATTCACATTATGGAAAGGGTTTGCCTTGGGCTTGGGAATGGAGTTGCTGTGCAAATTGCTGCAAAAAGTGGGGTGTTCTTCGTCACAGAAATAATTGTTGGGATAATTTCCATTACGGCTGGGCTCTTCCGGTTCAAAAGGTAGGCAATAATATTCATTTACTTACAAGTCACAAGTTTAAAAGTTTTTATTTATGATTTAGAAATATGATGAAAGCTTTGGCAACAAAGAACAAGGCGCTGATTGTAAATGCCAGCAATCTCTATAAACAATTAAGCATTCTAACACACCTCTTTAGCGAAATTCATTCAATCCTCGTTGCAAAACTAGTTTTCACTTGCGTCATCGCTCAAATTGTTTGTCTCTTTGTCATTGCAAAATTAATTGGAAATAGCAGTATTGGAGCAAACGAGTCTCACACGGCTCCACTGGTCGCTCTGCATTTGAGCATGTTTTTCGAAACGGTTTTTGTGGTTTTGGCTTTGACCGGTTTCATGGCGAATGTGAACGAGTGCTCTGTCACTTTAAAAAACAAACTTTGGAGAGTTCTGGGACAATGCGGAAAAGTATGCAGGTCAGCAAATTCAAACGCAATCGGGGGAAAGGAATGGAGCAAAATTGTTCAAAAGTTTTTGCTGAGCTGTAGAGATGTAAGGATTGCAGTTGGCGATAGCAACTTTCTAGAGGTTACGACGCCCCTTAAAATTGAAAACTTTTCTGTGAACACGACAGCCTCCTTGCTTTTAATTAGTTAATTTTAGACTGTAATTTAATTAAATTGCACATGTACTACAAAATAGAAAAATAGTCAAACAGCTTCACTGTAGTTTATTGATTGCATTTTAGATTGTAAAAGTTTTTTAAAGATATTGTATTTAGCGATTAAGTTTAAAACCGGAAGTGATAATATTTAATATAATTGAACAATATTTATTATTTAAATGCTAATCACACATTAAAAGTTACTTAAATATCTTGAGCAATTATTTAAAAAGCGTAATAAATCCCTATGGAATATTTTACTGTCAGGTAGAACTACTCTTTTTGTTTAAACACATTTAAAAGATTTTTTAACTGACTGGAAACATCTTCGGTTTGGGGAAGTGATGACATTTCAGATTGAGTTTGAGACGGGGCTGAATTCCATCTGCATCTTCCCGGTGTTGTTCTCACCGGTTCGTTACTTGCAAACCCCAAAGTTTTCTTTAGTTCTTTGGTCCGACTAGAATTTATTTTCCTTGTCAGATCATTGGATTGATGGGAATTTAAAGTCTCTTGAGAAAACAAAGCAGGATCACCGGAAGCAGAAGGTTTTGAGATGGGGACAGACTGGGTACGTTTTAGTTGACGGATCCAGTGGGGAGTAGGATGGGGAAGAAGGTCCAATTGGGAGGGGTGGTTTTCGAATTTGGCTCCAGCGTAGTAACATTTCCGTTGGGCAATGTTTGAAGTGGGGGAATTTCCGGTTTTATTTTCAGTTTCCGATGATGGCTGAAATAAATTGAATAAAAGTGTGCCACTTTGTAATAAAAATCACTAAAATTAGTTAATGAGAAGATATCAAAACTAGTTTCAAAACCCAAATTTACACATGTCTAATTACCTCCATGACTAAAATTTAACTTTTTATTAAAACTTGAGAGCAGCTGAGACAATCGAAAGGAAATGTTTTTGTTATGCAATCCTGTCTAATGTACATCCTGTAATCCTGACAGTGCACCTGTAATCAGCCTGACCTTGAAATTTCTTGTTCAAACAATGCACAAACAATGCAATGAATTTGTTTTCAACCCTTTTCAACTTTTTGTGTAAATGCAAGAGAAGGGATGAAATGAGCTCAAAAGCCCAAAGAAAAACTTGGAAAAAGCACTCATTTTGATTGTAATGCTATGATTCATGACTATGAAAAGCATTAAATTTCTATTTTAAAGACTACTTTAGGTACAAAATTTAACTTTTCGGGCTAAACATTTTCGTGAGATATATTAAAAGGATAAAATGAATGGATAGTTAATCCTAATGATATTTTGTCATGTAAATAAAAGGTAGAAAGAAAAATGATTTAAATCAAGCACAGGTGAAGAAAGGATTAACTTGCCTTTTTGTTTAAAGTCTAAAATGATTTTTTGCACGTTGTCCTAAAAGGATTCCACAAAATACGCGTTGCGTGCATATTACTATCTAAAATGAAAGAAAAATGCATGAATTGAATGGAAAATGAAAATGTACAAAAATGGATTGGGGATTAGGCTAAAATTATAAAAAATGGAAAATGCACAAAGTCTGGATTTTGTACTCTTACTCGTCACTTGTAAAAAAGCAATTTTTAGGATAAAAATAATCTTCGGGACCCGTTAAAACGAACAGTCTGAAAATTGTGCTCTTTCCTAGCGGACGTGTGTGTCTCGTTTAATTTTGTAAGCAAATTTTTATTAAAACGTGATTCAGCAATGAATATAAATCCTGCAACCCACTTGGATGGTATTTATCCAAGTGAAACATGAGCCGTTAAATATTAACACAGGTAGTAAAATAATCATTTTAGATCACAATTATTTTTTAAAATGGCAATGATACAATGTCCTTTACAGAAGATTCCATGCAATGGGATGAGAATCTTTCTCCAGAAGGGGAATATTTGAAAGAATCAGAAGAGTACAGTAGTTCAGCTAATGGGGATCTTGTTGACGAAGGAAAATGGAGATTGGAAGCTGAAACAGGAACGGAACAAAGAAACGAACCAACCGCGAGCGAAAGGCCATTGACGTTCACGTTGAAGTACAGCGGGGCAGAACCTTCCAGGAAGGTACAATTATCCTCAGATATTACTACACTAAGTTCCGCCAAAGTATCAATGAGCTCAAACCGGGGTAAAGTAGAAATAAAGACGGGACAAAGAAGCGAACTAATCTTTTCTTCGGAAAAAATGCGTTTGAAAAGGAGCATCTCTCCATCCGTCTCTTCTCCACTAATCAAGAAAATTCTATGTAGGGATGAAAATTGTCCCAAGTCGTGAAAGTCGTGGGGCGCTAAGAAACCATTACCGTTCTGTTCACCTGGGTATAAAATTTGAGTGTAAGTTGTGTAGAAAGCAATATGAAGTTTGCCCAGGTGTCTACAAACATTTAAAAACGGCTCATACACAAACGTATGCGAACACAAAATTAAAAACGTTATATCATGAAGTTGCACGTTTTTAATTGTTTGTCATAATTTAGATAATAATTAGCATGGTATCCACTCACTTTGATTGCATTTTGTTTGGCTAGTTAAAAATGTAGCAAATCACTACTTTTTAGCTATTGTAAATATTTTTAAGCATAAAATATGTTTTCTTTCATATCATTCTAATTGTAGGCTGTGCATAATTAAAAAACTTTTATTAAAATATCTAAGTTTCAACTAAATTTAAAATAAATCGGCCATTCATTGCAAATATATGAAATATAACAAGAATATTACTTAATAAAAACTGGATCCATGTAAGCCTAAAATAGCTTAAAACTTCCTTATTATCATATTAGAATGGGGCATTGGGATGAAGGTTATCATTGCTGGAGTTTTCTCCGAAGAAGAAGCCTTATCAATGGTGAAAATGGGGTTGGATATTGATAAAGAACGGAAGGACAAAGACGAAATCATTTCAAAATTGGTGGAAACCCTGCAATATTCCTCTTTAGCACTTTACCAAGCTATTTCTTACATTTACGAGGAAGGAGAGTTAAGAAATTATTCAATACAAGATTACATTTCTGAATTTCAAAGTACTAAATACGTTATTCTATTTTCAATAATTGCTCATTATTCTGTGCTTGCTTGCTTTCAGTTGAAAAACAAAGTTGAATGGACTAGTGTTGATGTCTAAGATTTTGCAAGAAGGAAGCATTGTAATTAGAGACAAAAATCATTTTTGGTTAAAATAGTGTCCTATTATTACTAGCTCGAAGAGCTAGTCATGATATCGATGTGTAAGTCTGTCTGTCTGTCTGTCCGTCCGTCCGTTACCGCAAGAAGTCAAAAATGCCTTGACAGATTTTAACCAAATTTAGCAAACATGTAGAGCCAACCTTCGGACAGAACTGTATAGTTTTTCAGGAATTATGCTCCAACGGTTTGGCTGTTACGAATGAAAGTTTGCACGGAGGTGTAAATTTTCATTGAGCTTTATGCATTAAAGCTTTTCCAACTTAAAGATCTTTGAAACAGTTGCAGTAAAATTTACCCCAAAGTGACAGCTTTGATTTATGGCTCAAAACACATAGTTTTAAGCTTCTATGACTAAAAGGTTACAACGGTGGAAGTGACCGTTATAAAGCTTATAATTGCAACATAAAGCATGTAGGATATCATTCGAAAGGTAGTAACTTGCTGACAAAGAATTTGCAAACATGTTTGCAAACTTGCAAAAACTTTTTGAAAAAAAATAACAATTTTACAAAACAGTAACAGTGAGGTATTGAATATTATTGAATATATTGAAAGAAAAAATTGCAAACAAGTGTTGATGTTTTTGCAAATATTTAGAAAATTTGTAAACAGATTTGTTTCGTTTTATTGACGTAACGGTTAACTCCAGAAATAATAGACACTTCAAGCTATTAAATAGGCAAGCTTGCTGCCTTTTATTTTATTGTTTCTAAGTTAAATTATTGTTCTCAACAGGAACTTTTAAGTTCTTTGTCTACCCAGGACCTTCGAAGGAAATTCGACAATATTTTAAGTTACGTACTTGGGGTTTTGAAATTTGAAACAGAGAAAGTAGAAAGCTTTTTTGAAAACAGAACAACTTTCAATGTAAAGAAATCAAATTAATGAAAAAATAATAAAGACAAATAATTCATTTATATTTTAATTCCCATTTTAAGTATATATTTTTGTATTTTTAGCAATTTGACCTCAATGAGTTATGTTCCGATGTAGACATAGGAGGTCTTACTTTCATCGACAAGACATCCACATCACCTTTTCAGCTTATTTTTACGCCGCAATCCAATCATACCGTAAGTAATTATACACCCTTTGTTTAAAATTTTAGATTTATTTTTAAATTAATATTTAATATAATTTATGATTTATTTATAGTACAACGTGCGGATAAATGAAGTGTTGGGTTTGAACGGTACGTATAAATTTGAATTTAAAGCCTCCATCCATGAACAAATTGCAGAGGCTGTTGCCGAAGTCGATCCATACGTATTTCTTCATCAGGATTTAGCAATCAGCGAAAGCAGTTCACCTTCTAGTTCGTGCGGTATTCAAAATTCTGCTAATTTTCATAACGATGATGAATTAAATTTGGAATTTGAAAGAAACAATACTGATGATGTGCAACAAATTTTATCCGAGGTTATTTCGAGCGTTGAGGTAAAAAAAGTTTAATTATGAATGAAATATTTGTCTGCTTATCTTATGTTTTGACTCATAATAAATTTGTTACCTCTAGCTTAGAGTTGACGATAATGAATCTTGTACTGAGGTTGATATTACAAGATCATTTTCAGTTACGCAAAGAGAAAATAGTCAGGACGAAATTCCTGTCTTAAATGTAAGTACTTGTAAGTATTTGTAGCCTCCGACGACTGAGATAAGCCCCAATAAAATACGTTTCTCATTTAATTCAGATTAAGTTATTTATTTTCATAAACTTTTGCTTTTTAGAAAACCTCCAATGAGAGACAGATAGAGTCAATTAATGCTTCAGACAGCTCCGACAACGATATTGAAATCCGGATGTTACTCAACCAAAATTTAGTCAAAGATAGAACGAAGAATATTGTAAGAAAACTTGTTTAAATTTTATAAGGACTTATTTTTCATATACAAAAATCAATTATTTTTTATATACACCAAAATCTTTCAGAAAATTTCTCTGAGAGGAATGTGGAATCAGTTGACTCAGTTGGCACAAGCAAAGTGGTTGAAAAGTCATCAGACGTTCGCCAGAAAACGGCAAGTAAACACGCTCAGGCTTCAAACAAGTTTGCATATAAATGCGATAAGGAACCAATATTAAAACTTGAACGCGTCGACAATCTACTAACTGTCAAACAAAAACTGATTTTACACGGCGTAAGTTAAGACTTAATTTATTTTATTTTCTCAGCAATTACAACGTAAACCGGCAAACTTAAAATTAATGTTGAATAACATCTCTTTCAAATAAACCGAATGCATTTTTCATTTATACAGCGGCTAGGAGCTTATATGTCCTACGGAAGCCCTATTCCAATTACTACCGCTTCCCCACCACCAGCAAAAAAGCGAAAAAACGGTTACGGAGACCTTCACCATTGCCAGAATTTGAATTTGATTTTCCCCCTATAAAATCATCCAAACATATTAACAAAATTGAAAATCGTCGGTGTCTGTTGGAAACATTTTCCCCAATGCCAGAGACTGGCCACATCGAAAAGTTGAGTTCAGTCAATCAAAATGCAGAGAATTCTCCTTCAAAATCTGTTTCAAATTCTGAGCCACAATGAATTAGTTCTAGAAAAATAAAAAGAACAGAGGAAAAAAGGAAAATAAATCTCCAGTGCCCAAAATTGCTGATGCTGTGTTGGAAAATTTATTTGTTGAAAGCTCTGATAAGACGGGCAATTTTGAGCGAGCAACTAGTAAATCTAAAGTTGAAAATGGAATTCAGAAGAAGAAACAAAATAGAAAAAGGTTGAGGTCGCCGGTTCCAAATTTAGTTAAAAGCCCATTGATTAACAACATCAATTCACCCTCCGATGACGAAAACAGTACTATGCGTAATGCAGGTCCGTCTACTTCTACATCATATTCTGGGGTCAAAACCAAGAAAGTTAAGAAGCATTTAAAATTTTTCAAAAAGAAATCCAAGAAATCACGTATATGCTCCCCTGTTCCTACTTTTGATGGTATAGAAAACCATAAAGGGTCCTCTCATGAAGATAATAATTCTGAGGTAGGACAAGAGTTGCAAGTCCCAGCGTTCAAGAAGGTAGACTTTTTCTCGTTACTTGTTGTTATACTTATTGTAAATTTAATATTTTTCTGTTTATCAATTATAATTATTTTTCTCTTGTTTTAGAAAAGTAAGAAACGCCAGAGAAGTTCTTCCTCCGATGATGAAGATTATGTTCCCGAGCCTCCAGAATCTTCGAAGACTTTAAAGAAGAAACGACTCACTACAAAAAAAGTTCCTGAAAGAAACGAGCGTAGAAACTTGTCGCATGCTGAACAACTGCAGACTGTAGAAAGGAATGTAAGTGATATACGTGAAGCTGATGAATATATGCTATTTTGCAACGTTTTTAATAAAATAACCTTTTTTCTAACTGATTTATAAAATTTAATTTCAGAATACAATTGTATGCGGAATTGATGGATGTTTAAAAATTTTTACACGAAGAGACAACTGTCTACGGCATCGCAAAGACCTGCACGCCTTTGTTGAAAAATTCAAATGTAGCTTTTGTAAATACACTACCGTAAGAAAGGCTGACTTACAAGACCAGATGAACTCCGAACACTTTGGAAAAACATATCCATGTGGCATATCAGGCTGTAAAGAAGTCATTCGAAAGAGACAAACGCTGCAATCCCATCAAAAACGGAAGCATGCACGGCCTTTCAAGCGGCGGGGAAAAAATAATAAATCATTTAAATGGTCAAGGAAAATCTACGCTTTTTCTCGCTCAGAATTTTTATTTCAGCAATTTGCATAGCTCTTTTTAGTCCGCCCTTTAAATTATTGTCATTTGTGCAAGGCTTCTCAAATAAACGTGCTGTGTATTCAGTTGGGGCTGATCCAATTACCTAAAATAAAGTTGTTTTCACATTAAAATCAGTATTTTAAACACACGCTCAAGTAATGCTTTATTTGTAATTTACTTTCTTTGTTAACAATTCTCCCGAATCAGGTTTGAATGCCGCAGTTTTCATTCTTTCATCCATTAAATTGATATTGATATTACTATCTTTTTGGCTAACATGTTTTTCTTTTAAATTTTCCCTTTCAACTTTTCTTAGATCATTGTTCCACGTTTCACCTATGATGCTATCCTCTGACGCCTTTTGAATTTTTTCCATTTTATTTTCGTCGTAGGATGCTCAAATGTTTTTTTAAAATTTCGCTAAATTTGTAGAAAAAACCTAAGATTGGATTATTTTGTAAAAATTGCATACAAGAAGCATTTGGTTGCGTTAAAAACTTTGGTTTAAAACAATGGGAGTCCTTATAAACTCATGCCTGTGCTAGGGTTCGAACGTGCTTATGTTTTTGCTTCGGTAAAATAATTCGAACCTGGCTGACAGAAAAATGTGGCAATATTCTTTTGTTTCCTAGCATAAGTGTACTAAATTTGTCCCGCCCGTAAAAATCTAGACCCAACTATCGACTCAGCAGCAGGGTATAAATAGGGATTTACCTCCTGCAAAGATTTATAATCCTTTCGTCGTTGAGTTGTTACACATCACAATCAATTTTAAAAGCGTAATAAATCCTGTGGAATATTTAACTGTCAGGTATAACTTAACACTACGGAGCCAGGTAGAACTACTCTTTTGGTTTAAACACATTTAAAAGATTTTTTAACTGACTGGAAGAATCTTTGGTTTGGGGAAGTGATGACATTTCAGATTGAGTTTGAGACGGGGCTGATTTCCATCTGCATCTGGTTCCTGGTTTTGTTCTCATCGGTTCGTTACTTGCAAACCCCAAAGTTTTCTTTAATTCTTTGGTTTGATAAGTTTTCTTTAGTTCTTTGGTCCGACTAGAATTTATTTTCCTTGTCAGATCATTGGATTGATGGGAATTTAAAGTCTCTTGAGAATATAAAGGACCACCGGAAGCAGTTGCCGAAGGTTTTGAGATGGGGACAGACTGGGTACGTTTTAGTTGACGGATCCAGTGGGGAGAAGGATGGGGAAGAAGGTCCAATTGGGAGGGGTGGTTCTCGAATTTGGCTCCAGCGTAGTAACATTTCCGTTGGACAATGTTTGAAGTGGGGGAATTTCCGGTTTTATTTTCAGTTTCCGATGATGGCTGAAAATAAATTAAAGTGTGCCACTTTGTAAAAAAAAGTTTAAAAGTTTATTAAAATGAGAAGATATCAAAACTAGTTCCAAAACCCAAATCATTTTACACATGTCTTACCTGCAGCTCCATGATTAAAATTTAACAAAATTTTAAAACTTTAGAGCAGCTGAGACAATCGGAAGGAAATGTTTTCCAATCCTGTCTTATGTAATCAGCCTGACCTTGAAATTTCTTCAAACAATGCATAAACAATGCAATATATATTTGTTTTCAACCCTTTTCAACTTTTTGTGTAAATGCATGGGAAGGGATGAAATGAGCTCAAAAGCCCAAAGAAAAACTTGGGAAAAGCATTCATTTTGATTGTAATGCCATAGGCTATGACTCATGAAAAGCATTAAATTTCTATTTTGAAAACTAATTTTGGTACAAAATTGTGTTTTTAACTTTTCGGGCTAAACATTTTCGTGAGATATATTAAAAGGATACTAAAATGAATGGATAGTTAATCCTAATGATATTCTGTCTTGTAAATAAAAGGTAGAAAGAAAAAGGATTTAAAGCAAGCACAGGTGAAGAAAGGATTAACTTGCCTTTTTCTTTAAAGTCTAAAATGATTTTTTGCACGTTGTCCTGAAAGGATTCCACAACATATGCATTGCGTGCATATTACTATCTAAAATGAAAGAAAAATGCATGAATGGAAAGTAAAATGTACAAAAATGGATTGGGGATTAGGCTAAAATTATAAAAATGGGAAAATGTACAAAGTCTGGATTTTGTACTTTCTCATCACTTGTAAAAACCTAATTTTTGAAATAAAAAATATCTTAAAACCTGTTTTAAAACGAACAATCTGAAAATTGTGCTCTTTCCAAGCGGACGTGTATGTCTCTTTTAATTTTGTAAAATTTTTATTAAAACGTGATTCAACAATGAATTTGAATTCCGCAACCCATTTGGATGGTATTTATCCAAGTCAAGTGAAACATGAGCCGTCAGATATCAACACAGGTAGTAAAATAATCATTTTAGATTACAATTATTTTTTAAAATCGCAATGATTGTCCTTTACAGAAGATTGCATGCAATGGGATGAGAATCTTTCTCCAGGTCCAGAAGGGGAATATTTGAAAGAATCAGAAGAGTACAGTCGTTCGGCTGATGGGGATCTTGTTGATGAAGGAAATTGGAGGTTGGAATCGGTAACAGGAACGAAACAAAGAAACGAATCGGTATTAACCGCGAGAGAAAGGCCATTGAAAATGGAGATCCCACCACCTGCCTCCCCTCCATCGATAAAAAAATATCGTGTTCAAAATTGCACTCCTACCGCACCCCCTTTAGATTTGCGAATTAGACGTGTCTCACCTGACGAGAAATCAATACGCATAGTTCTATCTGACGAGCACGGTAAGAATCTTTTAAAAAAGCTTAACCCACTTGGAATATCAAATATAACTCATTTTTCATTGCTTTTTAGGACAAATTAGAGAGTATAACGTTGTTATACCAGAAGGAAAGTATGGAAAGTTCAAGGTAACGTTGAAGTACAGCGGAGCAGGACCATCCAGGATGGTTCAATTATCTACAAATACTACTCCGCTAAGTTCCGCCAAAGCAGTATCAATGAGCTCAAACCGGGGTCAAGTAGAAAAAGAAATAATTACGGAACCAAGAAACGAAGGAAGTCAATTGAAAAGGAATCCATCGGGTTCCCCTCCATCTAAAAAGCTTCAATGCAGTGTTCAAAATTGTAACAAGTCGTTTAAAAGTAGAGGAGCTTTAAGAAACCATTATCGTTCTGTTCACCTGGCTCTAAAATATAAATGTAATTTGTGCCCGAACACATACCGACTTTCTCCGAGTATTTACATGCATTTAAGAACAGCTCATAAAGAAAGGTTGGCAATGGAAAGGGAATTAAAATCGTTATTTAATGAGTGTCATGAGTCATGATTGATGCAGTGTTTGTCTAATTTAAAAATGTAACTTGGCACTACCTCATGTATTATCGTAATTTAAGTTGTAATAATAGTATTTATACATTTTACGTTTGTTTTTGTTTTGATAAAATAGAAAATAGGATGAAATGAAAAAAGTTATTTACCGGGATGATACAGTCATTCATAATTAAGAAGGTAATTTAATTATTCTGTGCCTTTATTAATAAATTATTTAATTTTAAATCTATTTTATAAACTATTGATTTGCACTAGAAATAAATTACGTAATAAAAATATTTTAATTCGACTTGATTCGCCTTTATTTAATTAACTCCATAGCTGTGTTTCATATTGAAAAATATTTAAACTTCGCAAGTTTTGATCAAAAAGAATTTTAAAACGATCCACTCATCAAAATTTTCAATAAATTGCATATTTTCCTTTTTTATGCTTCGGTTTTCTAGCATTTTGAACAAAAAAGAAGCAATAGTCATATCCCCGTAGATTCACATTCGTTAAGTTCCTTAAATGAACTAATTTAAACACCTGTTTAAACTTCCTTTAAGCCAGATTTTGTTGTACTTTGTCCTGAAGGGACTAGAGTACCTTTACTATTGCTTATTAATGTCAAGAGCAATCTGGATTTTTTTACAGAGCTTCCAAAAATATTGAAGCCGTCTATAATGAACCTTTTTAGAAATAGGACTACATGAATCATTGAAAAATGTACAAAAAAGTATTGGGATTAGGCTGAAATTATGTTAGAAAAGGGAAAGGGTACGTGCACATCAAGATTTGCTACTCTTACCGCCCATCATTGTAAAAACGCATTGTTTAAAATAACAAAATGTTTTCATGATGAACAATCAGTCTGAAAACTGTGCTCTGGTTTTTTGTAAAATCTAATTAGTAATTAAAGTAATGACGTATTTTACAATATTGTATGTTAAAACAAATTATAATACTTTTTCAAAAAGATAATTTAATTTGATTATTTGCAAACTTTCTTTTCCAAAAGCACGTCTTATTTCCAAGCAAAACCTGAAGATGGAGAAAGTGAGACCGATAGAGAGAATAATGAAAATTATTACAACGTTTCCTTCCATACTAGTTGAAGAAGGAACGGAATGGCTTTCCGATTCAGTCGAAATTGGTTCCATTTCATTTTCAGTAACTTTCTTATTTCCATCTGATTCAATCAATTTCATCCAAAAGTCCCACAATCCCCCGGTAACACTCCCTTTCAACCTCGAAATTAAATACGGAGGGACTAGCCCTTTAAAAGTGAAGGTTGTGTACGAATCTGCATATCCTTCTTTTCCCAAATTAACCTTTTTTCCTGCATTTCTTAACCCATTTGCAAATTCATTGCAGAGATGGCCAGGAAGAAACAAAGCGAATTTATTTTCACATTTTGAAAGCTTTTTTTCCAAAATTTCTTTCTCTTTTTTAATCAAAACTTCTTCCGGTGTTTTATTCTTCTCTGTACTTTCCTCGAAGACTTTCTTTCTCAGTAGATTTACTACTTCCGGGATGAATTTCGAGTGTTTCTGAAGCTTTTGTAGTTTTTTGCTGACATTACCAGTTCCAATTTTCTCTTCCATAGCTAAATAACCTATTCCAGTCCACACAACGAATGTGTAATTTACCTCTTTCACGAAATTTCCTTCATTTTTATAAATAAATTCCATCTGTGTGTTTTTATTAGTTTTCCACTTGTGCAAATTTAATATTATTGGCCGCACATTCGAGTAAATTTCAAATCCATCCGAGAGCAATTCATCCAGCGTTTCATAAGGAAGAGGCTCCCTCGGGGCGATCATATTCGAAATGTTTTCATTTCTGTACAAATTGCAAAGAAGAATGGCAGCCAGGAGAAAACCGGTTGTTGCAAATCTCACACTTTTAAATTTATTTGAAACAAAATCTGAGCTGGATTGCTCCAAAAGAACGGAATAAACCGTAAAAATATAATTTGAC
>JAANSO010001479.1:0-16839 GCA_036507315.1 Lepidocyrtus fimetarius | reverse complement strand
AATAATGTTTGCAAAAATTTGCGTAATTTAAAAAACTTAAGTAGCTTTAAGGTATTGTTGAGTTTTAAGTATTAAAGCGAAAACGGTATAATTTTTGCATACAATTTTTCGTTTTTTCAAACTTCGAGCTAGTATCTAAGTAGGCTTGCGGCCTTTTAATACGCCTTGAATTGACAGGCCATCGCATACAAGAAAAAATAGATTTTAAAATGACATTTAGCTATTATGAGCGTTAAAAGTTTAAATAAATATGATTAAAAACTAAAAGTTGGTTTGGTTTTAAATGTTATTTATTAAATTTTGTTGTTCATTGCATAATTTTGTCTTTAGAGCCAATTACATGATCATAATAATAATGAAGTTGCCATGCAGATGATATATATTTTGCTTTTATTCACATTTTAAAGGATTCCATCATTCTTGCACTTTTCCATGCAGTATTCCATGAATCGTATTACGCCTTTGAATTGCAAAATTGATGACAATTTGAAGGAAGGCCCCAACCATGTATATTTTGCCGATGCAGCCCTGGGGCTAAGAAATTTGAAGCGTAGCGTTTTAGCCTCATTATAAAAAGGCCTAACTTTAATTGTTTCGCTTAGATTTGAGATAGTAACGGAAGGATGATAAAAATCCCCATCTTTTTCGTCAAGATCGGCAAAAGGCGTACAAAGAAATGGAATTTTCTCTGTTGGCTTAGTCTGCTCAATTTCTGTCAACAATTCCTTTAATTTCCCCAAAAAATCTGGACATTCATAGACGCTAATTTTTAACAAGGAAGGATTATACGATGCGTTGTCTTTTCTAAAGTATATAAAACGAGAGTTTGTCTCTGCGCATGTATCCATCCGCATTCGAACTTTTCCAATTGTTACCGTGTCCTGAGTTGTCCAAAATGAATCCCTTTTCTCCACATCCTCCAGTTCCTTAAAATTAAGTATGTAAATAAACACACATTTTTAAAAGAGTTTAGAAATATCGAGCAAAAAATATATTATGAATTGAGAAACAAGAAATCAAAAATTAGGTAATAATTCATACTTACTTCATTGTAAAAGTAACTTGAAAGATTTCGCTGAACCTCCAAATTTACCCTCTCTTCGTTGTTGGAGGAAGTACCGCCACCCGTTTGATTTACCATCGCCATTCTCAGGGCTTGTTCGACAATGTCGATCTTGTTAAGGGTTTTTTCTGCTGCCTTTTTTTCTTTAATCGTTGATGTAGGATTTTCCAAGATGCTCTTTGCCGTTTTCACAGCTTTCTCCTTGGATGATTCAGTAAGTTTAATCTTTTGAACCTTAAAAACTTAAAAAATAAAACAAAACGAAACAAATGTTTAAGATTTTAAAGCAATGTTACATTAAGACAATGTATTTCTTGAACAATATATTGGAGCTACCTTCTTTCTGGCCTTTCATGTTGAAACTGTAACAATTTTGTTACGGTCTCAGAGTTTATATACTCAGCGAATGACCTACTTTCACCAATTTCCCTCTTGGCTATTACAAAATAGTTGCCAGGTGAATTGCTGCAGGCAAGAATAACCGTGGGAATATACACATCCGACATTTCCCATCAAATCAAGTTATACTCAATTTCAAAAACCGGAATAACCAGTTATGCAAATTACCTTTTATTGTTTAAAAGTTGTCAAGCAGCGTTAACTAGCTGTCGTGAGAAAAAACTAGCTACATATTCCCAACAAATATTTTCGAGTTGACCTATTATTTTTTGAACACCTGAATTCCCTCAGGCATATTATATTCGTGGGAAACAGCCTCTGGCGTATTCCCACAGTGTTCCTTTATCAGAAGAGAGGTATAAAAAGGAGCTGAAAGTGAATCATTTTTATCAGTTTGCCATGGAACGACTTGGAGAAAGGTCTCTGGATAAAAGTTTTAAATTTCTCTCTCTAGCTGACGTAAACTCCAAAAGTTATAAACAGTTCTACAAGCAAAACATTGAAAACGTGTTTGTTCCTTTGGAAGTTGAAAATTTCAGTTTAAGTAAGTGTCAGCAAAAAGCTCTCGAGTTTTTAATAAAAGTTTCAAATTTGCAAGAGCAACAGTTAGTATGTATACTTGGATCTGGTGGTGCCGGAAAATCGACAATTTCTCATCTTTTCTTAAGTCACCTTTTTAAAAAAAATATTAAGTTTTTAAGCATAGCCCCCACTTCAGTTGCAACTCAAATTATTCCGGGCACTATTACCATACATAGCGCGTTAGGAATTTGCTATAAACAAAAGTTTTCAGATTTATTAGACAGAGAAGTTCCAGCCGAGACTAAAAAGCGATTTCATAATGTTAATTGGATTTTGATCGATGAATTTAGTTTTATTTCTTTGCAATTTTTTCAGTTTATTAACTTAAAATTGCAACAAATTAAAAATTTATATACAGATTTTGCAAACATTAATATCTTATTGCTGGCTGATTTTAAGCAACTTGGGCCTTTGTATCCATACAGTCCTATTACCAATGAAAGCGATATTAAAGATGAATTTGCAATTGAAGGTTTAAAATTATTCCGTAAATTTAAAAACGTACTTATTCTAAAAACAAGTTTAAGACAAGCTGGAGATATAAAATATGCAGGTTTTCTAGAAAGAGTTAGGAATAAAACAGTAACTGACGATGATGTTGAGTACTTATCAAGCAGATTAGCACATAACTTAAGCGAAACTGATTTGAAAGCATTCTCATTATCTCCTAGGATCTACTACACAAATCGGCTTTGTGACTTCTATAATGAAAAACGCATTGCAGAATTAGGAGTTCCTGTGTATGCACTGAGAACTGAAAATTTGGTGGCTCCTCCTGGTGTCATCACACAAAGCTTGTTTTTAGGAGAAGGGATACAGGTTCAATTGTCTCGTACTGTGAGTAGCTCTGCCAAGCTTTACAATTCTTTAAAAGGCGTAGTAAGCAGCGTAATATTTAGCAAACCAAACATCAGTGAAAATGAAATTCCAGAATATGTAAATGTAATATTTGATGATAATTATAAAGGAAAAAGACTCCCAGATAACAGTGTTCCCATTGCCAAAATTGCAGATTATTTTTATTGTGACATCCAAAAGAAAAATATTAAATATTATACCATCCCCCTCAAGCATTATTTCTTTTGTAGAACTGTACATAGCTCTCAGAGTTTAACTTATAATAAGTGTTCAATCAAGTTAGGAATTGGGGATTTTGCACTAAATCAGACGTATTCGGCGTTGTCACGTGTTCCAAGTTTAGACAGCCTTGTTTTATTAGATAAAAGCATATCCAAAGAAAGACTAAATTGTCAAAAAAAATTGCACGATTCGTACAGTGCTGAACTAGCTAAACTTGAGGCTTTAGATTTGCTTAAAAATGTCTAAATTTGAAGAAGTTGCACTCCCGGAATTCGTAAAAGTGATAGAAAAAATTATGCAAATAAAACATCAAGCAGCTCAGCCAAATTGTTGCGGTTTTAAGTTAGTACGAAGAAATGGTCCCAGTATTGAATGGGAAAAAGTCAAGTTTCCCGCTAAATATGTGGACTACGACCCAGTAACAACCATTCCATACAACATATTATGTGACCACTCCAGGCATGGAAAATAATATTTATTTTTTTTTGTAAATTTGGACAGGGTTGAAGTTAATATTTAGTGACTTTATTCAACTCTTTTGTGCTAACCAGCATTTAACATCAACGGGCAAATTTAAAAATCTGAGTTATTAGTCTAGCAAAGTAATTAAATTGTATCATTCTTTTCTATCATCTAAATAATAACTCATCCTGTTCAAATACGTTTTCTTTCCCGTAATAACAAAATTAATTTTAAATTTCAGATGTAACCCAAACGCTGAAATCTACTATATGTTGATTGTTTTAGTTGCAAATAAATACATAAGTCCAAACGAATTAAATGAGCTTTTTCCTTACAATTTCGATTTTTATCAGTATGAAAACTTAAGAAATGACGCTGCAATGCCAAAATATTGCGAACAGGATGGTTCTCTATTCGTTTCATATAATTGCAGCAATTTTTTGCTGACAGACGGCGTTTCTGCAGCTGGACAATTTAAACATTTAAAAGATACTTTTTGCAAGCAGCACAATAGAGTTCGAACAGCACCTTGTCCGCACATCAATGGTAGCTGCAGCAATCTGTCGGCTAGTTTATTTACGGTTGTAAATGGTGTATTTAGAAAAAACTCCCAGAATCTTGTTTAAATACTTATTACACTGGTTGGGCTGCTAGAATACAAGTCGGGCTTATCAATGGAATTAATATAAGTTCAATTTTGCTGCAGGAATCTTCGTGGCCTCAGTCTTGCCTCTTTTGGACTCCAAAGAAATGTTATCTGTTTAATACGGAGCAAGAAAGAGGGTTTGGCGCTTACGTTGCTACAACTGGACATTTCAAGCAACCAAGAGCTTCCGATTTGTTTTTTGATGTTGACGGGTGTTTTTTACAACGAAAGTATACAAATAAATTCGCCTTGCATCTTACCCAATACGCATTTCAGGCCTTGGATAGTGGATTTTATTACGGAAGCTTTGGTCAGTTTCGCAATAATATGCAAAGACAATTGTGTTTTCCGGACATTAAAGAGGCTGAAAGATATTGCTTTTGCAAAAGGACTGATAGTGCGGAAGAAAAGTGATGATTTGTTACTAAAAAAGTTTCAATAATGGTGAGAGACAACAACTACAAACGCGACACTCTGCAAAAACTTGATAAAACGGTAAGAAAGTCTTATTATCTAAACGTTTTGCAAAATTTTTATATCCAATATATTTCCTTCGATAGTTTTTATGTAGCCTGTGCCCCGGTGTAAAGTTTAAAAACTACGATGCTTTTGACACTCACTGTGAAATACTGCATCTTGGAAAATGTGGAGGCGTATTCCAGGATAATGCGCTTCACGCGCTATCTTGTGAGCAATGTAAGCAACAGGAAGGGGGATCAGGATTGTTTGGAGTGCCTGATATTGAAAATAAAAGCTTTATCTTAAAAAGTACAGCCCATCATGGCATTATTTCAGAATGGGAATGCAAATTACCAAAGCTCTACTTGTTTATTGAAGAAGCAATAACAGATCACTATTCAGATATTTATGAAATCTTAGAGAAACACATTAAGCATTTTGCAGGGATTAAATTTCAGCTAACTGTGCATTGTTCTCTGGTAGACATTAAAAGCGGAGAATTGAAGCAGAGGTTCTTCAAATCTCCAAGTATCTCATGTTCTCATCCTGCGTTTATTTTTGACTCTGTCGTCTTTTCAGTCAACTATTGTCTGGATCTATTAGCACTTTTCAATCAGGAAAAATCTGGAATGACCTTGTCATCTGTCAATACATTAGAAATTAAAATAGTTCACTACAGACCCGTTAGGGCAAAAGGTTACTTGAAGCTTCCCAGGGCACTTGCAAACACAAAAGGGCTGTGTAATATCAGAACGGATAAGAATTGTTTCATCCTAAGCATATTATGTAGTATTTTCAGAGACGAAATCTTTCTAAAAAAGTATCCTGAAAAACCCTACTCACAACTTGATAAAATACGAAGGCAAAATTTAAAAAAGAAGTGGGAAAATCCTAAAAGTTATGAGAAAATTTTGGCAAGAATTAGGAAAGACAAGTCGATTATCATAGATGGCTTTGAAGGTGACGTTGGGCTTGGCTCAGATATTGATAAGTTTTTAGCCTTGAATGAAAGTATTAGCATAAATATTTACGAATGTCATAGCAAAAACTCTAAACGGTTACTTCAACCCATTCGCATATGCAAAGCTGTAAAAAAATTCCATGTGGATCTCCTTTATATTTCTGAATATGTACCAATACCTGGCAATACTTTAGATTCTTACAAAGGTGGAAAACTTAAAAGCCATTTTGCAGTTATCCTAAATATTCGTTCACTTATTGCAGAAAAAGGAAATACGCGTGGAAATGTGTGTAACTTGTGTTGCAAAATTATACAAAGAAATTTTGAATGTCACCTTGCATCTTGCCAAGCTGAAAATGAAATCGGGCTAAGATTTCCTCCGCATTATTTATCGCATTTTCAGTACACAGATTTTCAAAAAACACATTTAGTTAACTTTCGAGCATATCTAAAATTTGGTTATATTGCCCGAAAATGCGAATCAATTATTGATGAAAATAATTGCACAAAGTCTGAGATAATTCCATGTTCTTATTCGCTTATTTGCATTGGATTTGAAGATAACGTTATATTAAATTATTACTACGACGGTGAAGATATAATGTCAGACTTATATGAAACATTGTTTGTTTTATCTGAAGAAATTAAATGTTTAATCAAAACAACAACATTAAAATTGAATCCAACAGCCGAAGAAAAGATTCTTCATCACTTAGCTATAAAATGCAAATTTTGCAATAAATTCTTTAATAAATCAAATCGAGTAATTAAAGCCTATCATCATAATCATCTTAGAAAAATGCCAGTTGTAACAATATGCACCAACTGTAACACGTTAATACGGGAGCTTCCATTACTACCAGTTCTTTGTGCAGATTTTTCAACAATTACGCAACATTTTCTAGTAGCATGTTTAAGTAAAAAACACGTTTCAAACATAAAAATTCTTCCGCGTAATCGTGATTCATATTTATGTGTGCAGATTAATCATCACATCAGGTTACTCGATAGCAATAGTTTTTTATCTGGTGACGTTGATACCCTTTTCTATAAGTTCACCAGTAAAAAAACTAATTTAGAAGACTTTAGGTTTTTGCAGCAGGCATTTAATAGGCAACTTAAAAGTGACTGGACAGTTTTGCTACAGAAAATAGCATTTCCTTATCATCATTTTCAAGATAGAAGCAGTCTAGAAGTGCCCGATTTCCCAGCTGCTGATGAATTTAAAGAATTAATTTCTGAGGAAAGTGTACAAGCTAAAGTTTATGAAAATTCAAAGCAAGTATTCAAAAAGTGTAAACTAGAAAGCATGCGAAAATATTTAAAGTTATATGTGAGGCGTGAGGCACTACTTATGACATGTATTTTTGAACAGTTTTGCAAAATGACGTACAAGGAGTTTGGTCTTCATCCTTTTTACTATTATTCGATAAATGGGTTTGGGTACGATTGTGCTTTATTTAACTGCAGACAGGACTTTAGATATGAATTTATTAAGAACGCCGAAATCTTACGGATACTCGAAGGACATAAAATTGGTCCAATTAGCCATATTTCAACTAATTTTGCTGCTGCCAACTCTCCAAGGCTAGGTCAATTAAATGTTTCCGAAGAACAATCTCAAGATATAATTTCCCTCGACCTATACTTGTCTTACTGCAAAGTAATGCAAGATTATTTGCCACTTTCCGATTTTACATTGGTCCCAGAAACTGATTTAGTTAATTTCGACATTTTCAGCTTTCCGCTAGATGGAGATTATGGTATGTTTCTGTTGTGTGACCTGCATTACAGTGTTGATAAGCATGTTGAGCACTCGTCCTTTCCGTTATGTGCGTCACGGTATAATGTAAAATTAAAAGAGTTATCGCCTCATCAGCAGCTATTGTATGAGAAGTATAGTAAATTAATTTTAGAAGAAAACGAACATTCTCAAATGAGTTTAAACTTGCATGACAAAAAACGAGTATTGCTACATCATAAACTATTGCATTTTTATTGCACGCATGGATTAGTTGTCACCAAATATCATTCCGGAATTAGATTTAAACAGAGCAGGTATTTAGCACCATTTATGCATAAACTTGGTACAATGAGAGAAAATGCTTCTTCAGAACTAGAATCAGGCTGGCTGAAGCTTATAATAGTGAGTGTGTTTGGAAAAAGTTTAAATTTACGAAGGAACCTTGATATTCAAGTTGTTAGCAGTCGTGTAAAAGCACTAAAACTATTGGCGTCGCCAAAATATATTGATGTGACCATATTAAGTAACGACTTTACCCTTTTTACAATGAAAAAGAACTTCTGTTACTTTTCCCGGCCATATGCTTTGGGAATTGCTACATTGATGCTCGGACAGTTAGCTTTGTATAACTTATTTTATGGTATTTTAAGAAAAGAATTTGGCTCACAAGTAACCTGTTTACAATTAGACACTGACGGAGGTATCTTTAAAACAATTTCTGGTAATTTGCACACTAGATTAGCTAAATTGAAGGAATATTTTGCGTTCTCAATGCTAAGTGAAGACCATGTATTGTACGATCCATTATCTAAACCTGCTCCGGGCAAAATTAAGTTAGTGTCTGATGATATCATTGAAATGGCAGCAATAAGACACAAGCAATATGCATTACTTTTGCAATGTCGAGAATGTAGGGACCAGTTCCCAGCAGGCCAAACTTGTAGGACATGTTTTGATAAACAAATTACAATTAAAAGAGCAGCATGGGTTCCCCAGCAAGTTAAAAAACAACTAACCTATAGGGATTACAAAGCTGTAGCCTTAAAAGGAGAAGAATTATTTTGCGAATATCAAAGCATTCAATCAATTACTGGAGTTCCCACTGTTGTTTTATCAAAAAGATTAATTTTTCATCCTTTGGATACAAAAAGGTATTTTTTCAAAATTTGAACAATACCCTAGAATTCAACTTTATTCTAAACTTTTGTTTTAGGTATTATGATCCAACAACCCAGGTAAACCTCCCTCATGGATTCAAAGATATCAGAGAAGTTGAGCAAGTTGAAACTGAATGTGCTTCCAAGCCCACCACTGTCAAAGTTTGAAAATTATTCCAATTATATTATTGCGTGCCTAAAAAGTGGCTCTGATAAGTTAACTCCAGAATTGCAAAATTTCTTGCTTCGTATTGCAAGATATGGAAACAACTGTGAAAGTGATCCGTTTATGACTATTGAAATTGGAATCCCAAATGTCAAAGACGCTTATTACTACATTTCGTTTCTTCCATATTTGCTAAAAAGTAGCAGAGTGTTATTATTAACGAGAGATTTGACTGATTTTAAAAGCGCAATTTTAGGTAGATACTTATCTTCGGTTTCATGTTTTGAAAACTGTGGATTTATTGTGGAGGAACAAATCCAAGACTTGATTGAACCTATTGAATATTATCAGGAGCACACAGATTTTGACAGATATACAACAAACTTTGCTGCAGTAAAAGACTCGGCGTTTTTTACATATCTTGGCCTGCTGCATAAACTTACACCAGAGCCGCTCAAAACTTTTTTTAAACAGTTTGATACAATTCTTATAGAGCCACATTCTAGTTGTACAGTGGAGAAAATTCAAGACTATATAGACAAAAATTTGGTTTATATAATTGTGTTGAAGGAAAACATTAAGCTTCCGTATTCTATCAAAGTTACAATGTAAATAAAGATGGATTATAAACTGGACGAAGAATACGTTATTGTAAATTCATCACATTTGGGTCGCGTTTTAAGTTGGTTTGAAGACGATATTGCAAAGAACGTTAATTTTTGGGCTAAATTAGAAACTTTTTGGGACGAATCGGAAAGCCAGAATCCTGTATATGATACCGTTCACCACATTGTTTTTTATATAAACGAATATTGGTCTCAGTGTAAAAATGCCATGACAAAATCGGACTGGAGAACAAATTTTACTAATTTTCCTATTGAAACCAGAAGAGAATACTCCCTTCCATTTCCAAATAAGGAGGAAGCTCATCGAATTAAGGCTTATATGTTGTTTATTTATAAGTTTGCGTAAATGGAATTTCCTAAGATACTTGCAAACGAGTTCAAAATTACTCTGCCAACCATAATCCAACTTGCGGGGGCCACCAACACTGGTATTAAACGCAAATATAAATATTTTTAATTTAGGAAAGTAATATGGATTTTGTTTTACAGGGAAAACTTACCTTGCCTCTCAGCTAATTCTCCGTCGTAAAGAAATTTTCACTTCAGAAATCAAGAAAGTGATAATTGTGTATCAAGAAGACCAATTGTTATACGAAGAACTAAAGGAAAAAGATCCTTCTATTGTATTTACAAAAGAGTTTTCAGAGTTGGATAGTTTACTTGAAAAAGATACTTTTGTTTTTGTGGATGATCACATGCTTTTACTTGATAAACATTGCGACTACTTTAATAAACTTATAATTCAGAAGGCTCACCATTTAAATTTGTGCTTGTGTTTTAGCTTACAAAGTATTTTCTTTTCGCCAAAAACAAGAACCCAAAATATTAACGCCAAATACCTAATATTGTTAAAAATTGTTCGGAGTAAAGACAGTATAGCCATTGTGGGAAGGCAGTGTTTTCCCAATGAAACCCAATATTTTATGCAAAGTTACAATGAAGCCACGTCTGACAAATACGGATACCTTGTAGTTTGTTTAGAAAGTTATGCTAATGATAATTATCGACTTAGATCGTCGCTTTTTAATGACAACTCTTTAAAGCTATATGTTAGAAAGCAGGATAACTAAGGTGTGCCAGTATCCAAAATGAAGCTCATTGAGAATTGTGTACGTAAATGTACGCTTAATTGTACAGAGCCAAGAACTGAACAGGACATTTATAATGATAGTAAAATGTTCTTTTTTCTTTCACTTTTGTCCGTTATATGTATATCCGTTTGTCTTATAACCTGTGGTATGTGTGCTGCTATGGAAAGCTACCCACCACCACAGCCAAAACCCGTTGTAGTAAAAAAATTGAAGAGAGAAAACTTGGAAACTTTATTATAAAATAAAAAAGCAAAATGATTACGAGAAGAAATAGACAATTTTTAAAAAAACTCACAATTATCGACTGGAGAGATCGACAAAAGGTACTTTCGGATGCCACTTCCCAAGAAATTCAAACACTTTACAGGATAATACAAGATTGTCCTTGTGTAAAGCGGTGGCCAAAAAAGGAAAACGATTTGGTATATCAGAGCATACTGGTGTTTAAAAGAATGAAAACGGATAACATTAGAAACTTTTTTATTCAACATTGCAGTTGTTTGTTTGTAGTTGCCATGCATATTCTTACCTCTAATTCTTGTGTACAGTTCATGTTTATAAGACCTGCAATACTTTAAAATGTCAAGACAAAAACTACTGGTACGATCACTTTGCAAGCTTGCAAAATTATCTAGAAGGAAAAGAAAGTCAACTAGTAAAACACTTTCCACGAAAAGCAAACAAGCAAGCAAAAAGCTTAATAAGGAACGTAAATGTTACGATTGTATAACTGCCCTGATATTCTACATTTTACTAGAATTGTTGAAGCCCAAAAGTGACATATTTTGTATATAACAATGGAGACAGTGAGAGTCATTCCGGAGTTGTTATTTCAAGACCTAGTTAAGCCGTATTTGGAGCGTCGTACATTCAGCAGTAACAATACAGCCCCAGAAGGATTTCTTCAATCGTACGACGTTGACACTAGAAAGAATATTAACAAGTTTTTAAATGTTTTGTCTAAACATGGTGTAACTTGGGATAAAATTGGGTATATCACCGCTCCAGTTCAATTAAAAGAATCTAACGTACTGGATTTGGTTCAATTTGTGTTTAAAGGGGGGCGTAAACCCAGAAATCTTGAGCAGTTACTGGATTTTATGATCAGCAACGACATGATTCCTGTGCAACTTTCATTACTCTGCAAAGATTTATTGTACAGCAAAATAAAAAATGGCTAGTAGTTATGTTCGTAGAAACTATGTACGAGTTAGAGATGCAGGAGCACTGTCAGGGAAGGAAACATTTGCAAAAAATAAAAAACTAAATCTTAGTACAAAGCAAGTAGAAGAATCTCTTCAAAACATTTCTACTTACACAGAATTTAAGCCAGCTAGAAAAAGATTTACAAGGAGAGCACTTATAGTTAAAGAAATTGATGATATCTGGGGCATAGATTTGGCTGTTTTCACATATCCAAAAGGAGCGAACCGAGGATATCAGTATCTTCTCTGTTGTGTTGACGCGCTATCTAAGTACTGTTTTCTGCAGCCGTTAAAGACAAAAAGCGCAGACCAAATAATACTAGCCTTCAGTCGCATTTTTAAAACTACAAGGAGAAGACCCAAACAGATATTTTCAGATCAGGTAACAATTTAATTGAATTATTTTTGTTTCAAGAATTTTAGTTTTAAAGCCTTTTCTTTTTTCTAGGGAACAGAATTCAGAAATCAAAAGTTCCAAACTTTCCTGCAGAAGTACAGCATTTCGAGCTACAATACATTCTCTAAACAAAAGTGTTTTATAGCCGAAAGGTTCATTAAAAGATTTAAAAGCATTTTGGAAAAAGCACTTGCTGAAAATAAAACTAATAACTGGATACAATTTGTTGACGATATTGCAAGCAACTACAATAGCACAATAAATTACGCAACAGGATTTCGACCAAAGGAAGTCACTGTAAAAAACCAGGACCACGTCTGGAATAATCTTTATAGCAAATACTTTACTAGACCAAGGCCAAAAAGAAAACGCTTGGCAGTTGGAACACTTGTGAGAATTTCCATTCGCAAATTACTGTTCGAGAAATCAGCCACACAAAATTTTAGCTCAGAAATTTTTGAGATTGGCCAAGTACTTGACACCTTCCCGGTTACTACGTACCGATTAAAAACCAGAAATTCTGAAGAATTTTTGCAAGGATCGTTTTATTTTGAGGAACTTTCTGTCGTGAAAGAATAGCAAAATGAATGAATCAGATTTCATTGTGGTAATCAACTCTGAATACTGTCGGGATACTTTTCCCTCTAACAGTTCAGCCAATTTTACGAATTTACTTCCATGTCCAATAAATGGAAACCTCATCTCGTACGAATGCGCCCTGCAAGAGATTAGTTTTAAAATTCCATCAGAGCAACCGCAAGGCGACGATTCCCGAGTTTTATCCAACTTTTTCAACGAAAACAATGGCGATAATAATGTGACTGTTTTTAATTTAAAATCTAAAAAGCACTTGTTAGAGAAAAAGGGTACTCTGCTTACATTTGTAGCTTCGGTAAATGACTACTTTAAAAGTCTTAACCTTAAAATTAATTTTCATACAGTATTTCAGCATAAAAAACCACCAATGCTGAAACTATACTTTCAAGAGAGCAAAGGTTATATGATAAGATTTAGCTCAACTCTAGCTAGATTGTTTGGATTTTTGAAACCCTCTTACAATGAAGGTGTCCACCAAGCTGACAAAAGTTTTGACGAAGATTTTTACAAGAACCTTGACTTTAAAAGCGATGTGTTCATTATTCTCAATAAATGGGAATCTAATATTTTGAAACTTCCTCAAGTTAAATCGCCAGACTTTGATGAAGTACTTTTAATAATTGGAAAAGTGTTAAGGGATAACAAATACGTTTGCTCATTTCATATTGCGGAAGACGAAAGAACATTTAAAGTTGATTTTCGGCAAGCCGATTTCCAATTCCGTCTCTCCCCATTTCTTAACCAGTATCTTGGACTTGCAGAAAACTTTACTTTTACTGAAAATGCTACTTTTAGCGTTCCTGTTCCTTTTCTTCCAAAAGGAGCACCGACAGAGGAAATGGAAGTTGAAGAAGAAAAGGAAACCCCCGAAAGTCCAAAAAAGCCATCATCTCCTCCGTCTGTAGAAGAAGAAAAAGTTGAATAACCTGAGGAACCTTCAAAAGCAGAAGTACCCTCGCCACCTGAAATTCCCCCAAGTCCTATTCCTTTGCCAAACCCACCGGATAATACCCCCGACATCAAACCTGAAAACCCTCCAATAGTGCCACCTCACTTGCTGCCTCCAACACCTCCAGATAGTCCCAAAGAAATTGAAACACCAGACGTTAGTGAAGATTCTGAAAAGTCTAAAACGGAAATTGCAGAGGAACAAGAAGTTAGTATTCATGTTGACGCTGAAGAGGACACACCAGACACAAGTTTTGTTCCATTTAATCCAACTGTAGTAGAAGATTCCCCAGTCAGTTTAACTAACACCGGACAAATATTCTGTTTAACAAATTTAATTGAGAATCAATTTGTAGCAGGTAGAACAGTTCCATTGTTAAGACTTCTACATCACAACGGAGAAGAAACCTTCAACATTAACTTTCAAAGACCTATTTACCTACCTGTGAAACAGCACTTGCATACACAGGTTTCTATTAACCTGACATATCACTCCCTCCAAAGCATAGCTGCTGGAGATTACCCGACCACAGCAATCCTGCATTTTAGACAGCGTATATGAGTGAACGCAAAATTACATGTACAGAAACCGATTGCTACTTGCAAAAATCCAAAATGGAGGAGCCCAATGACGATTTTCTTATTCCCATTTCCCAAATTAAAAACCCCAAGAAGAAAAGAGGAGTTAAACCTAAACAAAAGAAACGTCGGTCACAGTCCGGTGGAGCCAAAAAGCGGAGGGTACAAAAGGGAGGTAAAAAACAAAAAGCCGTCAGTCGTTCCAAAACCCGGAAAGGAAGAAGACCTCCAAACAAGAAGCGGAAAACATCCAAACCTCAAATCGGTGGAAAACGAAAAAGAAAGAAGCAGAAAAAGTATGGATTCTAAATCATCGGCTGCAAAAGCAGCAAATAAAACACCTGGTTATTTTTCTTCAAACCTAGATTTGGTATCTATACCTTCTTCCGACATATCAGAAGTTAGCTCAGAGTGGTTCAAGGTTTACTCCAGTTTTCCATTAGATTTTGAATTTAATCCACTTGATTTTGCTATTGCTGGATCCCAATCTCAATACTTAGATTTAGCCCAGTGTTTCCTACATTTAAAATGTAAATTAGTAGGTTTAGATGGTAAAGACTTGCCCGCAGCCAGTACTTTATCGCCAATCAATTATCTATTTCATTCGCTTTTTGGCGGGATACAAGTATTTGTAAATTCAACCCAAGTTAGTAAAGCTAATGTAAATTATCCTATTCGAGCAATAATTAGTAGAACTCTTGGATGTACAAAAGAAGAAAAGGGGACAATATTGCAAGGAGAATTTTATTATCCGGATTCTAAAGTTGATGATTTTGACGTTGCCACAAATACAACCGGGTACAAGGTCAGGAAAGAGTTATCGAGGAAGGAAATGAACTTGGTTGGAAAATTGAACGACCCGTTTCTCAATCAGCCAAAATTTCTATTTCCTGCTAATGATTTGAGGATTGTCCTGTCTCGTTCGAAGAGCAGTTTCTACTTGGAAGGTGCCGCAGCAGCAGCAACAACTCTGGATGCAAAAATCGTAATAACACACGCGGCTCTTAATATTAGAAAGGTTTTAGTAAGCCCTTCTATTTTATCGGTACATCAAACTTTGCTTAACCGTGGCACACGCTTCAACTATCCTATTAAGAACACGGATGTAAATACCTATGTAATTCCAAAGCAAAGTACTACATTCACGGCTGAACTTTATCAGTACCAGATTCCAGAAACTATTGTGGTATGCTTTGCAAATGCACAGTCGCTAGCGGGCATTCCACAAAAATCTCCGTATAATTTTGAAAATTGCAACATTCACGACGTAAAAATTGCAGTGGACAGTGAAACTACAATATACCGCAGTTTCAATTTTGATTTCAATTCGGGAGACTATCTGGAGCCGTACAACATTGCCGCTAAAACGATTGGCAACCGAAATCTGCTGAACGGAATTACACCACAGGAATTTTCTTCTAGTAATTGCTTTATTGTGTTTAATCTTTTTTCAAGTACACATAACCGAATTCATGCCCAAAAAGCTGGACAGCTTAAAGTTACTGTAAATTTCCGTAGTGGTCTAACTAATGCTATGAGTATGATTTGCTATTGTGTAACTCAAGGAAATATTGCAATAGATAGTAACAAGCAGGTTTATTTAGATTTTTCGATATGAAAAGTTCAGATACTTTAGAATATTATCTTTCCTGTATATTAAAAAATAAGCGTGTAAAATATTACGTAATCGCTTCTGACGAATTCAATAACGTAAAATATTCTGATAAATCAATATTTATAATCTCGAATACTCAACCAAGGCGCCTGAGTGGCTTCCATTGGTTATTGTTTATAATTAAAACTGTACATAATAAGAGGGAAGTAGTTTACTTTGATTCTTACGGCATGCCGTTAAGTTATTATAACATTAGTGTTCCGTTTAAGATTAATCATTACAATGTCAAATCAATACAAAATAACCATAGCTCTTTGTGTGGCGATTATTGTTTATATATGGCTTATTGCATCGCTAATGGGCTTAGTTTTAAATCTGTATTACATAATTTTACTTCAAATACAATTTTTAATGATAGTTTGGTTAGCAATTTCTTTATTAGGCTAAGAAAACGATATGGAAAATTTTGTTCCAAACGTTCCCAGCAATGCAAATGTAAACACACTGTTATGCAATATTACAACAAGTGTTGCAAATAATGTAGCCCTAAGGTCTATGTAAACCCAATTCGGAAAATGAAATAAAATTTATAATCTAAACCTTATTCAATCTTGTAGTTTGTTTACCTTATTTTCACATTTAGCATGTACATATATCATAATTATTTTATTGTTTCCTTCATTGCATATATTTTTGCATATTCACTCATAATTATATTTCGCAAATAAGTCACTTTAATTGCATTAGTCACACTCATAATTTACATTGAATTGCATTCCATATATATTTATTTCATAATATCAATGGCAATTTACCCTCAAATACTATTCAATCATCAATCAACAATAATTTCCCCATATTCCATTTCACCTAATTAAAAATTGCAACAAGGCTCACTCGCCCTCAACACACACCCTCACCTCCACGCCAAATCCACCGCAAACTCCACCCCACCCTAAACGCCACGGCGCTGCTTTTTTGCACAATTATTAGCAAAAAAATTAGAATTCTTTGATGCAACTATCGCTCTACTCCAGGGTATGATTATGATATTACATAATC